>PVKC010050494.1:0-10567 GCA_004027635.1 Crocidura indochinensis
CAAAAACCAAAAAAAAAAAAAAAAAGATAAAATGTCTGTTAATTTCAGTACTTTGAAAATTCCATTCCACTGTTGCTTTTTTGATATCATATGGGAAGTCTGATATGATTCTTTTCTCAAATTTATTTTTTATTATGTAACTATGAATTACAAAGTAGTTCATAATAATTATTTCAGATTTATGGTATTCCAATAGTAGTCACAATATCAATGTGACCTTTCTTCAATCACTGTTCCCAAATTTCCTCTCAATCATCCCCCAGCTTACCCTCTTGGAAGGCACATAATAAATTTATATGTAACCCAACATATATTTTATAACCAAAAATTATATGTTGTTTACAAAAAAGTTTTGATGAGGCCAACTCTTTTGAAGAAATTGTGGGTTTGACCATTTTGAAAAAATCTTATTTAAGGAGGGAAAGAGAAATATTTTCTGTAGCCAGAGTGACCAAGTATTTGAAAACATTTTAAGAAAATATACTTCCTACCACTAAATCATACCCCCAGAACACCTCTCCTCATTTCCCCCTTTCCCATTAACTCTGTAGGAAGTCTCCAAGTGAAATTGTGGAGTGAGCCTAAAGCCTCTAATTTAAATGATATGTTTGAGGACATTTCCCACTTCTGGATTTAGATCAGGTCCTACTTGAAGAAAAATTTGTAAGAAGTGGCGCTACTACCAGATTCACAAGTGTTCATTTATCATGCCTCATAAACTTATTTCTGTGCATATGTCATTTGTATATCATATACAACATAAAATTTTAATTTATGTATTCACTTTTTTCCTACAGTGCTCATAGTCATGAAGCCTGATCTACAGGACCAGAGTTGGCAGTTTCTACCACTTCTCCTCTGTATAATGTTTTCCCCAGCCCTCTCAGCTTTATAAAATTGTTTCATGTTTTACCATTTGTATTTGTATTATTTTAATTTTGTAAACTTTATTCTGATGTAGTGTGTGGTAGAGAGAATATGTTTAATCAATAGAGATGTGCTGGGATCTGTCACATAGCATCCCTCTTTCATATTTTTATGCATATAGGGCTTTAGAAACCTGGACTTTTTCACATGCCTGTCTCTCCAAGTTCTACCTATCCACATGCCTGGGTGGTACTTGCCCATTAGCAAATTCTTATAAAATACACTCTGCATTACACATAATTATATGAGTCTGGAGTAAGAGTGTCCTGGAACTGGCATCTTCCTGAACTGCCTTAGTCTGCTGTTTGTGCCTCCTACAAAGGAAGAAAATACCTGGTCCTGACAAGGTATGGTCTGGCCATGGCAGCACAGGTAAGTACTGCAGACACAATGTAGGTGCCAAGTGATCACTGGGAAACGGTAAAACAACATGTTACAGAGATGAGCTATAGTATTTAGGAAAGAAGAGGCCACATTAGGAACTACGTTCTCAAATCTGTTCTCTTTCCTGCTATGAGGGGCATGTGCTATGTTCTCTTTCCTGCTATGAGGGACATGATGTTGGGGTCAGAGAAACTTGGAGAGGAGGACTCCTTCTTAGTGAAAGAGCTGCTTCCGCCAAGGAATCTTTAACAGCATGATGATGGTATCTCCATTGACCTCCTTCCTAGCAAAGGAAGTGGCTCAGAACACTCAACCCTAATAAAACAAGAAATCACA
The DNA here is from genome assembly GCA_004027635.1 of Crocidura indochinensis. NCBI lineage: Eukaryota > Metazoa > Chordata > Mammalia > Eulipotyphla > Soricidae > Crocidura > Crocidura indochinensis. The sequence continues at coordinate 1,648 of PVKC010050494.1, forward strand.
GCCCTTAAATATTACTTTTAATGAGATCTTATTGTGGAACTTCTCCCACTGGTGAGAACAGGAGAGTAATAACCAGGCAGAATTGTTGTCTTTGAGAGACAAGTAGTAGGGTTATCAGGCAGCAATAAAACAATGAAAATGTAAACAAAAGACACCACCATCCAGAGAACCTTTCACCAAGTAGATGACAGGGAAGCCCACCACTCCTGAAAGGATTCTATCATGATTGTGATTTTTCACTTATAGCAATGTTTGAGATTCATTTCTGGTGGCATCAGAAATATACACATAGTAATATACCAACCAAGGTGAACAACCTGGGATGTTTATCTATGGCAGTGAGTTTATCTATGGCAGTTCTGTAACACAATATTCCATAGGTGAAAGAAATTTTCATTTAGTAACCCTAATGCCTTGGGTTGTTTTAAAAGCGGGAGCCCTAATGCTTCTTTTTTTTTTTTTTTGGGTCACACCCGGCAGTGCTCAGGGGTTACTCCTGGCTCCATGTTCAGAAATTGCTCCTGGCAGGCACGGGGGACCATATGGGGCACCGGGATTCAAATCGATGACCTTTTGCATGAAAGGCAAGCACCTTATCTCCATGCTATCTCCAGGGCCCAATGCTTCTTTTTAAATGTGTGTGAACTGCCCACGCCCAGCCTCCAGATCCAAAATTAAATGATTCTAAGCTTTTGTCCAAGATCAAAAGAGATCAACATTAGGGAACCCAGTTCAACATTAGGAAACCCAGTTATTTATTTATATTACTAGTACTTCAGGGGGAAAAATAAGTAAGTGGCCATTACAATGGTTGTTGAACAAAGCATTTTAAAACTCATTGGGATATAGTATATAAATATGCATCAAAGTCAGTTTAAAGCTTAATGGGCTGTAAAACAATAATGGTCACTCATTAATTTAGAAGATTTGAAGGCACAGGTCCAGTAATTAGGTAAGAAAAAGTCAAAATTCTATAAATGTTTATTTTTTCAAGTCTATAAAATGTATGAGAATCAACTTAAAAATGATTGCAACTAATAAAAACCATTCTAGACAGAAATAAATAGCTCTGGGACTGAAGTGATAGTACAACAGGCAGAGACTTTTGCCTTGTATGTGGCTGACCCAGGTTTGATCCCCAGCATTCCATATGATCCCTGAGCACCAACAGGAGTACTTCGTGAGTGTAGAGGCAAGAGCAAGCTTTAAGCATCACCTGTATGACTTAAATTGATTAATATGCAGAAAAAATAAATGAAAAAATATTGAGGGATAATAGTAATAATGTTGTCTGAGGAGAATGTAGGAAAAACATGGGAAGAGATCAGGTTTATGGGTATAAAATAAGTGTATAGAGAGAGTATTTTAAACTATGCTTTTCACATATTACTAATCTCTATTCAGAATATTCAAAATAAAGCCAATACTATAATTTTATTACTATGAAAATGCACATATACAAGCCATTAAAATAATCAGGATGTCCTAAATTACTCTTCAGTAATGCTAATTGTTATAATTAGGAAACAATTTCAATGTGTTTTAGTATACATATAAAATTGATGATATAGCAAAATTTTGAAATTATGTCTTCTGTCAGCAGTTGAAGGTAATTATTGTTATGGTGCCATGAAACTTACTGTTTAGATTTTTTTTTTTTTTTTGGTTTTTGGGCCACACCCGGTGACGCTCAGGGGTTACTCCTGGCTATTTGCTCAGAAGTCACTCCTGGCAGGCACGGGGGACCATATGGGGAACCGGTGGATCTAACCAAGGTCCGTCCTAGGTTAGCGAAGGCACCTTACCTCCAGCGCCACCTCCCGGCCCCACTGTTTAGAATTTTAATATTAAATAATGATTCATGAGTTTTACTACTGAAGATATAAATTATATGAATGATATTCATTCTAAATAAATTTTTCTGTAAAAACTGCTTAAGATTAGAGAAAAGTTACAAGGTTTGAATAAAGATTGTTCTATTTACTTTTGGGAATAAGCTGCTAACATGTTATCTTTCTTAGTTTCTTATTTCCTACAAATCAGTATAATTTTTATTATTATATTATTAACTAAGACATTCACAATAAAAACATTTACACTGGGGGCCAGGCGGTGGCGCTGGAGGTAAGGTGCCTGCGCTAACCTAGGACGGACCACGGTTCGATCCCCCGGTTCCCCATATGGTCCCCCATGCCTTCCAGGAGCGACTTCTGAGTGAATAGCCATGAGTAACCCCTGAGCGTCACCAGGTGTGGCCCAAAAACAAACAAAAAACAAAATTTACACTAAGAATGTATCTTTTAATCCTCATATTCTTTTTGGTGAGTATATGTTAGCATATGTGCTAACACAGTATAGTTTCAAGATTACTTGATCAATGTCTAGCAAAACTGAGGGTCTATATGAAGTACTGAGGATAGAATCAATGTAGGCCACATGCAACATAAGTGCTACACTATCTGTCTGGTCCCCAATAACTTAAGATTTCTACTTTGTATATAGTTTGTGTGTTTTGAAAAAAGCAATAAGTAGATCCATAAGTTCTACTACATCTCTCTTAGACTCTTGACCTTGCATCAGTTCTTTAGTCTTTTTTGTTTTTCATTATGATTCACCCTGAAGATATAATTCTAGTAATGTAGCATGTCTGAATGCAATGTCTCATAACAATTTCATGTTTCTAAATGAAAACATTCAGTACATACGATAGTACAGAGGGTAAGAGGCAAGAAAGAAGGCATTAGGGAGGGTAAAAGGGAAACGACATTAGTGACAGGAAATACACAGTGGTGAATGTTGTACAATTTTTTACTATAACTCAATCAGAAACAATTTTATTTGTGGGAAAAAAACCATAGTTTGAACAACCTTGTAAGCATGATATTTAAAATGAAAAAATATTATATATCTTTAAAAAGCTACCCTTCTCTCTAAGCTTATTAGGGTAGAGTTATTAGAGATGGACTTTGGCTCTCCTTGCTTTGGTGTGGGAACTTTGATCCTCTCTGGAATTCTTCCCTGAGGGCTTGCTTCTCCTGAGGTGTGTCCCCCTGCCCAGATAGTGTGGATATAGCTGATTCTGCTGGGCCTCTTAAGCATGGCAGACATATTGGGCCTGCTCTCTGCTTGCTTTGGCCTGAGTACTTTAATCTTCACTGGCATCCTTCCCTGAGGTCTTGCTTCTCCTGAAGTGAATCTTCCTGGCCCATAGACTGTGGATATAGCTGACTCTGCTGGGCCTTTTAAATACAGCAGACATCTTGGGCCTTTGCTCTGTTTTCTTCAGCTTGCAAACTTTGATCCTCTCTGGGATCTTTCCGTGAGGGCTTGCCTTCTCCTGAGGTGAGTCATCCTGTCCACAAGGGGTGGAGCCAGAGAAGTGCGGCTGCTGCACTTCGCGGCCTGATACTCCACCTAGCCAGTGAATACCACCACAGCACGTAGAAAAATCCACAATACAAGTGATAATGGGTAAACAATGAAGACCAACATCAGGCATAGAGAATGAAGATGACAACTCTGATGAACCAAAAACGACCAACCACTTAGACTCTCAGATATGGAGTTTAGAGAAGAAATATGGAGGATGTTCACAGAACTCAAAGAAAGCATAGATCGAATTGAATGGAACACTAATAAGAATCAAGAGAATATGAAGCTAAAAATCAGAAAACTCCAAACTAAAATAACAGGTCTGAAAAAATCAGTAGACGAATTGAAAATTTCAATGGAAAGCCTCTCCAACAGAATAACAGCAGCTGAGGTTAGAGTTAGTTAGCTGGAAGATGAGATACATTGAACAACTCCATAGAGCAGAAGAGATTGGAATAAATCCTTAAAGCAAATGATCAGACAATGGAAAAATTACTCAAAGAATGTGAACAGATGAAAATAGAAGTCTATGATAATATCAACAGAAACAACTTAAGAATCAATGGAGTCCCAGAGACTCAGGAAGAAAATCTCCAGGAAGAATCAACAGTCAAAACATCATTACAAAGAAACATCCAGAATACATGTGACCAAATCCTGCATGCCCAGAGAGTACCACCTAAAAGAGACACTAGGAAAAACACCCCAAGACACTTCCTAGTCACAATGATGAATCCCACAGATAGAGACAGAATTCTGAAAGAAGCAAGATCAAAAAGGGAAATTACATTCAAGGGAGTATCCTTGAGATTTACAGCAGACATGTCACAAGAAACACTCATAGTGACAAAACTCAATGAAATAAATGCTTTGCCTAGAATACTGCACCCCGCAAAACTCACTTTCAGGTTTGAAGGAAGTATATATGGCTTCACATGCAAACAACAGCTCAGAAACTTTACAGACTCAAAACCAGTCTGAAAAGAAAAACTGAAAGATCTACTTTAATACACGACTTACCAACAGACAAACCAAACTTCTACACAAAGATGACAGTAAATTCCATGACAATTATCTCTCTCAATGTCAATGGACTAAATACACCCATTATGAGACACAGAGTGGCTAAATGGATCAAAAAACTGAATCCAACCTTCTGCTGCCTACAAGAAACACATGAATAGTCAGAACAAACATAGATTCAAAATCAAAGGCTGGAGGAAAATCATCCAAGCAAACAACACCCTTAAAAAAGATGGAGTGGCCATACTAATATCAGGTGATACAAATTTTAGATTCAGAAAATTTGTAAAGGACAAAGATGAACATTTTGTACTAATCAAAGGATTAGTACAGCAGGAAGAAATCACTCTCCTAAACATATATGCACCCAGTAAGAGACCAGCCAAGTATTTAATACAATTGTTGACAAATATGAAAAAAGTATATCAATAATAACACAGTAATTGTGGGAGACCTCAAAAAGGCCCTTTCAACACTTTATAGGTCAACCAGATTGAAACCCAACAAAAATATACTAGACCAGAAAAGAGAAATGGAAGAAAAGTCCTATATATAAAATATATAGGCCTATATATAGTATATATAGGACACTCCATCCCCAGAAACCTGAATACACATTCTTCTCCAATGTACATGGGTCATTCTTCAGGATAGATTACATGCTGGCACATAAAACATACCTCCATAAAATCAAGAGGATAGAAAAATTTTAGGCTACCTTCACTGACCACAAGGCACTGAAATTAGATGTGAACTACAAAGGGAAACAGAAGAAAAACTTTAACATCTGGAAATTAAACAACCTGCTACTGAACAACCAGTGTCTGAGAGGAAATCAAAACTTTCCTGGAAACAAATGACAATGAAGATACAAATTATCAGAACCTATGGGACACTGCAAAAGCAGTACTGAGAGGAAAATTTAAAGCTTCGCAAGCACACATCAGGAAGGAAGAAGGGACATACCTGAATAACTTAATGGTGCAGGTTATAGAATTAGAAAATGATCAACAAAAGGAACCAAAAATAGGGAGACAAAAGGAAATAACAAAGCTCAGAGCAGAAATCAATGAAGTAGAAACCCAAAAATCAATCCAGAAGATCAATGAAAGCAGAAGTTGGTTCTTTGAAAAAATAAACAAGATTGATAGACCTTTGGCAAAAACTCACAAAGAAAAAGAGGGAGAGAAACTTGATAACCTGTACCAGAAATAAAAAGGGGAGATCACTACAGATACTGCAGAAATTCAAAGGTTATTCCAAGACTACTTTGAGAAACTCTATGCCACTAAACATGAGAACTTGGAAGAAATGGATAAATTATTGGACTCATAATATTCCACCATTGAATAAGAATGATGTAGCATATCTAAATCCCCAATCACTATTGAGGAAATTAAAGCAGTAATCAGATGTCCATCCAAAACAAAAGCCCAGGCCGGATGGATTCATGAATGAATTCTTTCAAACCTTTCAAGAAGAAATACTATTATTCGTGGTCAGGCTCTTTCAGAAATTGAAAAAAACGGGAACACTTCCAAATAGCTTTTATGAAGCTAACATCACCTTGATACCTAAACCAGATAGAGATTCTGCCAAAAAAGAAAATTACAGGGGCCGGCATGGTGGCACTAGAGGTAAGGTGTCAGCCTTGCCAGCGCTAGCCTAGGACGGACCACAGTTTTATCCCCAGCGTCCTATATGGTCCCCCAAGCCAGGAGCAACTTCTGAGCTCATAGCCACGAGTAACCCCTAAGTGTCAGTGGGTGTGGCCCAAAAAACAAAAAAAAGGGGAGGGGGGAATTACAGGCCAATATCCCTGATGAACACAGATGCAAAGATCTTCAGCAAAATCCTGGCAAATATGATTCAATGCCTCAACAAGAAGATCATTCACTATGATCAAGTATGTTTCACCCCAGGAATGCAAGGATGGTTTAACATCCATAAATCTATCAACATAATATAAAACATCAACAACAAGAAAAATAAAAATCACATGATCAGGGGCCGGAAAGGTGGCGCTAGAGGTAATGTGTCTGCCTTGCAAGCACTAGCCATAGAAAGGACCGTAGTTCAATCCCCCAGCATCCTATATGGTCCACCCAAGTCAGGGGTAATTTCTGAGTGCTTAGCCAGGAGTAACCCCTGAGCATCAAATGGGTGTGGCCTGAAAAAAAAACAAAAAAAATCACATGATCATATCAATGGACACAGATAAAGCATTTGATAAGGTCCAACACCCATTTTTCATTAAAAAAAAACTCTCAGCAAGATGGGAATGAATGGAACCATTCTCAATATAGTTAAGGCCATCTACCACAAACCAATGGCAAATACTATTCTAAATGGAGAAAAACTAAAAGCCTTCCCTCTAAAGTCTGGTACAAGACAAGGCTCTCCTCTATCACCACTCCTATTCAACATAGTACTGGAAGTACTTGCTATAGCGATTAGTCAAGAGAAAGATATCAAGGTAATTCAGATAGGAAAGGAAGAAGTCAAGCTCTCACTGTTTGCAGATACTCTACTTAGAAAACCCTGAAGACTCTACCAAAAAGCTTCTAGAAACAATAAGGTGGCAGGCTACAAAATTAACACAAAAAAACAATGGTCTTTTTACACATCAATAATGATGGGGAATAAATGGACATTAAGAAAACAACTCCATTCACAATAGTGCCACAAAAACTCAAATATCTTGGAGTCAACTTGACTTAAGACGTGATGGACCTATACAAAGAAAACTATAAAACCCTGCTCCAATAAATAAGAGAGAACACACACAAATGGAAACACATATCTTGCTCATGGAATGGCAGGATTAACATAATTATAATGGCAATACTCTCCAAAGCATTGTACAGATTTAATGTGATCCCTTTAAAGATACCCACGACATTCTTCAAAGAAGTGAATCAAACATTTTTGAAATTCATTTGGAACAACAGACACCCTCAAATAGCTAAAGTAATCCTTTGGGGAAAGGAATATGGAAAGAATTACTTTCCCCAATTTTAAACTGTATTACAGAGCAATAGTTATCAAAACAGCATAGAATTAGAATAAAGACAGACCCTCAAATCAGTGGAATAGGCTTGAGTACTCAGAGAATATCCCCCAAACACACAAACCCCTCAGTTTTGATAAAGGCGCAAGAAATCTTAAATGTAGCAATGAAAGCCTCTTCAATAAGTGGTATTGGCACAACTGGTTAGCCACTTGAAAAAAGCGAACTTAGACCCCAGCAAACACCATGTACCAAGGTAAAATCCAAATGGATTCAAGACCAACAGTCCATGACTTTGAGGCTAAAGACATCTTTAAGGAGGAAACAGCACTTTACAAACAAGTGAAAGCAGAGATAAATAGATGGGACTATGTTAAGCTGAGAAGCTTCTGCACCTCAAAGGAAATAGTGCCTAGAATACAAGGGCCATCCACAGAGTTAGAGAAACTATTCACCCAATACCCATCAGGTAAGGGGCTAACATCCAAAATATACAAGGCACTGACAGAATATAAGAAAAAAAACATCTAATCCCATCAAAAAATGAGGAGAAGAAATGGAAGACACTTTGATGAAGAAGAAATACAAATGGCCAAAAGTCACATGAAAAAATGCTCCACATCACTAATTATCAGAGAGATGCAAATCAAACCAACTATGAAGTGCCATCTCACAGCACAAAGATTGGTGCACATCACAAAGAATGGCAATAAGCAGTGCTGGCGGGGATGTGGAGAGAAAGGAACTCTTATTCACTGCTGGTAAGAATGCCATCTAGCTTTATCCCAGGCTCCATCCTAGGAGAAACATAATGACCAAGACCATCAACTACAGAAGATGGATTAAAACAATATTGAAGATGCAGAACTACTAGAACTACAAAGAAAGTTTTCATCATAAGCTCCATTCCTTGAGCTGTACAGTCACCAAGATCTCTAGATACAGAAGTCTGATTTTACCATCCAAGACAACGCAGAAGTCTTCCATACACCATGAAAGCACCAAGGGGACAGTAAATGATCATGCAAGGAGTCTATAGTTAATCCCATGACAGTATACTTAAGGGGTGGAGAAACCCAGTATCAACTAGGCCAAGGGAATTCCCTCTATAATATCCCCAATAGTTACTGTGCCTATGCAGGGGAAAAAAGAAAAGGAAAAAAAAGCACAAAACAATCATTTTTCCACACATTTATCAATTGATTGATTTTTTGGCATCTATATTTTGGTGTACATATTGAAGTTGATGTCTCCAATATTATTTTATTTTATCTTATCTTTCTCTTTCTTTTTGCAGTCCGGCATGATTTGATTTCAGAACTGACACTATTGTATGGTGCTGGCTTTTATTGCTGTAGTGCTCACTGGACATTTTTTTATATTTTATTTAAACACCTTGATTACATACATAATTGTGTTTGGGTTTCACTCATGTAAAGAACACCACCCATCACCAATGCAACGTTCCCATCACCATTGTCCCAAATCCCCCTCCTCCCCACCAACCCCCCCCCC
>PVKC010050495.1:0-10600 GCA_004027635.1 Crocidura indochinensis
AGAAAGAAAGAAAGAAAGAAAGAAAGAAAGAAAGAAAGAAAGAAAGAAAGAAAGAAAGAAAGAAAGAAAGAAAGAGCTCAAAGGAGAATGGCAAATTTGTTTATACATTGAGTATGGCTCCCAAGCAATCTTTAGAAAGCCCAGAGAGCCCATTCAGGAATCTCAGAAAACTCAGCCCTAAAGGCCTTGAGAAAGCAGGGCTATTCAGGTTCTGCAGTGCTTGAGATTCCCAGGTCACCCCTGCAGTGATGTGACTCCAGGTTCACACCTGCTTGTGCAGTTGTGCATGGGAACCAGGTATTCTAAAAACAACCCTGGGTTGTTTGCTAAGCATGCACCCTAATCACTGTACTATCCCCTGGCCCCAATATATTTATCTGTGTACCTAGAAATACAGATAAATGTAAGGTTATTTTTCTCTGAAAACAAGGATTGGAGCTAAGTATTTGAACTCAGCTGATAACTCAAAGTCTTCCAAATGGCTAAAAGGCTACATTAGAAGTTCTTTTAACCTGTTCTCCCTAACCATAGGTTTCCCAATAAATGCAAATAAATCTTTTATTCCAGTGTTAGGGATAGAGTCGAAGCATGAGACCACACAATCGAAATCAAGCAAAGAAAAGCTTTATTCCATCAACCAACAAGCTACAAACTGACTGATAAGGGTCACCTCCTGTAGGAGATGACCCCTCCTGGCAGTCACAAGCCAGGTTATATGGATGAGAAGCAGGAAGTCTTGACCTTTAAGTTGATTGGCTGTTGTCTAGGGTGCTTCTAGCATGTGTAATCATGCCCTTTTATGGCTAGATGTTTAAGGTGGTATTTTGTGGTTTATAGGGCCTTGGGGGTCTTTTTCATCATTATTGTTGGGATAGAAGTTTAGCCTTAAATGAAAACTTAGCCTTGTTAGGCTTAAATGGAAACTTAACTTTAGGTTGACAAAATGGAGTCCCTTCTGCTCCAGGCTTCACTCCAGGGCACCGTACGCACTCCTAGAACTAAATTATTTTTTGTGGAAAACACATTAACACACACTCTCTCTCTCTTTCTCTCTCTCTCTCTCCTCCCTCCCTCCCTCCCTCCTTCCCTCCTTCTCCCTCTCTCTCCAAAACATGGTATGGTATCTTGTACTTTGTGAGCTATGAGTGAGAGGGTTTGGGGGAGTGGTTTCAAGAGACAAGTTACAAGTGTAAGGGTTGAAGGAAGCATCATGAGACTAGTTGGGTCTAATAGAATTACTATCTTAGTACATTAAGCTTGGTGAGGTTCTGCGTTGCTGTCCTACTGTGACCTTAGCAGTGTGCTGGCGTTTTTTTATGTATGAAAGTGGCCACACTCTTCTCAGGGCACATTGACCTGGGGTGAAAATGGTTCTTCTGAGCCAAAGAGAACCACACTGTGGGTCTGTCTCTTTGCCTCTATTTCTTGGGACTGTGTCAAAGAAACCATAGGGAGACCACATGACCTTCAGAAGACCTTAGAGATCTCTTCAAAATGGAATACATTGAATTCTTCTGGATTGTTTCCATGGTAGAAATCACATTTTTATTCTTGTAAATTTGACTGATCATTGTCACTATGATAAGAAGTAGGGAGTTATTCAATTAGAAAAGGTAATATGAAAGTTAAATTTGACATTAGTTGATGTGCTCAGGATACCAGCCAGACCCTAGAAGGCTTGTAGGTCAAGTCCAAGCCCTAAGCAAACTTGTGGTCCATGACAGAACATTCCTAAATGTTTTCCTCTCCAGCTAAGAAGGCCTCAGTGAAATAACTCATATCTACATACTCCTGCACTAAGAGCACTGAATGCAATAGCCAAGTGGAAAGATCGGTGAGGAAATTGGAGGAAAAGCTCCTTGTCTTTCTAAGGTGGACCAATGGTTTATGAGATCTGCTAAGCTGATTGGTCATAACTGAAGACAATTTTAAAGATCAGCCCCATCTGATGCTTGGAATTCTCATACTGGTAGTTTTGATTGTCAATGGGTTTTCTCTTGCCTGCCTTTGTCAGTCAGATAACACAAAACAGCCACTATCTAGAGTGCTGATGGGAAAATACTCCAGAAGACGAGAAAGCATCAGACAAGCTCTGGTTGGAATTGAAAGATAATTCTCTATTGATTGGTTCCTTTTCTGGTATTAAAAACAGGTACCAAGTAATAGCTCTTTCAGACTACCTTTTCAAGGATGCTTGTTTAGAAAATAGACTTGGAAGACAAGTCAGGTCACAGGATACAGGTCACAGGGTAGAGTTGTTTATAGTCTTGGGTAGTCAGATTCTGTAACCTTCTGGTTCATAGACCAGGAAACCTTGCTGCTTAATATAAAACATTGAAGATCCTTTGCAACATATAATAACATAGACAGAATAAGGAATAATCCAAATATCCAATAACAAACTTGGATAACAAGTTGTGGATAACAAAGTTGGAGGTTGTATACATAGTGGAATACTGTGCAGCTTCAAGAAATTATAAAATCAGGGGCCCGGGAGATAGCATGGAGGTAAGGCGTTTGCCTTTCATGCAAAAAGGTCATCGGTTCGAATCCCGGTGCCCCATATGATCCCCCGTGCCTGCCAGGAGCAATTTCTGAGCATGGAGCCAGGAGTAACCCCTGAACACTGCCGGGTGTGACCCAAAAACCAAAAAAAAATTATAAAATCATGCAATTTTCTGCAATTTAGATGAGCTGAAAGATATCATGCCAATTGAAGTAAGGCAGAAGAAGGATAAATACTGAATATTCTCATTTATTTACAGCATATAGAATAGCATGACAGGAAATGCAAAGTATCAAAGATGGTCAAACCCTTGACTCTAGATTACAGAAAATAAAAGGCCAGGGAAGAAGAGAAATTGACAGAGGGAGTAATTAGTAGTAGTCTGGAGGTAACATAAATGCAAGGGATCAAAGGCCTGATGTAGAGGTTGATCTATCTATTTATCTACCTAGCTATCATCAATCTATCAATCATCTGTCTACTTATTTATTCATTCAGCCATACATCTATCCATCTCTCATCTATCAATTATCTACGTATCTATGTATGTATGTATGTGTGTGTATATATATATATATATACACACTCTCTCTCTCTCTCTCTCTCTCTATATATATATATATATATATATATATATATATATATATATATATATATATATACCACTAGAGCCTACACTACTATAAGCATCAGACTCAAGCCACTATCATCAAACAAAAATGTGCCTGTGAAACATTTGGACTGAAGGGAAAGAAAGAATGTGGGATCATTTTCAGAATGTTGATGCTGGTAGTTGGAACATTGTTTGCTTGAATCTCTATTATTGATAGCTTTGTAAATCATGATACTAAATTAAAGAATATTTTTGTAAATCAAGTTTCTTAAGTTCATAGTTCCAATCCAGTGACACAACCCACTGCACATGTAGAAATCTATCTACAAGTGGATCTTAGAGTTTGGAATCAATACAATTATTTTATAATACATAGATATACTTATGTTTATACACATCACTATGCAAGGAGTAATTAAGTCCCTTGTTTTTGGCTTTAGGAGTACCCCTAAAACTGATTTGCAGCCTATTAGCCTGCAAGTCAAATGGTTTCCTCATTCTTTAGGGTATTAAAGTTTGGGGTCCTCCTCCTGTAAAATGGCATCTCCAGCCTCTCATACACCTTGACAATAATAGAAATTAAAGACTGACCAGTTCAACTTACAGAGAGAAACAATTTAAATATATATATTGTGACTTCTGGTTTAAAAGAAACTTAAATTTCTTTAATATCACTTAGGCCTAGATAAATTGTCCAAACTTTCCAATTTCCTCTCCAAATATAACTACCAGCTCACACACTATATTCTAGACTCTTCCATTCTACAATATCTAAGAAGGTTGTAGGTTGTACCCCCCCTCTTGAAGGAACTCTTTCTTTATCTGATACATAAAACTTCTCCACAGGGCTATCAGATCACCTTTAATGTGTGTGTGTGTGTGTGTGTGTGTGTGTGTGTGTGTGTGTGTGTGTGTGATATGAACACCTTCATTTTTCTTCTGGGTATTGCCTTGTCCCTGAGTTTCTGGGTATACAATTTTCACATCATTCAACAATTGGCTATAATACCTAACCCAAAGGAAATGACAATCTGATTAGAATAGTGATCAGTTATATCAATACTCGATATATAATGGCAAATTGTGGAAAGCATTATGAAGGAGTCCTAGGGGAAACATTACCATCATTAAGGGAAGTTATATCAAGAAAATAAAGGAAGAGGAGAAATAATCTGGACAAGTAGATAATGTTAAAATGGACAGAACATTGGCTCACTTTTATTGGTCCTATTTCTTTCTCTGAGTTCCAGGCCATGTCAGCTAGAAAGGTAGGCTTTGTTTCCTTCATGATACCTCAGTTCTTTCCCCCTTTTTCTTCAGGGAATCTGTACTTAAGACACCATCCTCCAAAGGCAAGAATTTGACTGGTACCCTACTTCCTTTCTCTGCATTTACTTCTGGGTTACCAAGTCAGCTGCTTTCAATCAAGTGATAATGCCACACCCAGGAGGCTCCACCCTTTCTGCGATTTGCAAATCTGGGCCAATCTCTACCCATTGATCGCTGCCTCTATTCATCTCCAGATTCAGGTTGATATCTCCTCCCTCAATGGACTTGGAAGAACAGACTCACATTAAGCGTAGGGGGCATAAAACATCTTCAAAAGATGAAAGAGCCAAGCAAGCTAGAAAAAAAGGGCAACTTTGCATGGGGTCTCTGTGAACTCAGCAACTTCCCGCACTAATTGACCTGGCATTTTCCTGAACAAAGTTAACTAGAAAGCCAACTTCAAAAAAAAAAAAAAAAACCAACAGTAACTAATAAGTATCATTTTATTGAGTGTATAGTGCTGCCTTTAATCATATTGAAAGAGTTGCAGAGGCACCCATGTACAAGTTTGCATTGCAAAATAGTGCCTACGGGCCTATGTAATGGAGCATAGGGATGGCTGCATTCTGAACACTCATTCATCTAGCTTGTAGGTGATTCACACCGACTGTAAGAGGAGTCTAGTTCAATATCAAGTTGGTTTGGTTTGGAACTGGGTAAAGCCCAGATCTTGTCAATGCCAGCCAAATTTGCTATAATATAATTTGCTAATATAATAATAAGGGTAAGAATTGCTGTCTACTGCTACTACAGAAAAAATGTTTCTGTGGCATGGCATTGTTGTTCTATGACCCGCTTCTAAGGGGGATGCTGAGGGATGCTTTCTCAATAAAATATATACAGCTCACTGTAGTCGTATGAAACTGGATGTTAAAGACATAGAAAAGGTATAAGTTGATGTTTGTTGTCTTAGGTATTAATTGCAAAATATTATGTTGCTGTGAAATAGAAAATACATAATGGTTTTTGTTTTTCCTTTGAGTCCAAGTACTCATCACTACAACCAGGTTTTCTCCTCCTAAATTAGAATTTTGGTACTTAACACAGTAGTCTGTGATTGTTCGAGAATCTCTTGTCTAGAGAGACAGTGCTTTAAATTTCATATATCTTTAGTTTCAAAATTGCCCACAAAACAAGTGGTAATTTCAAGAAGATTCAATATTCACTTAGCAGTCAAGTGAAACAACAGTGAGAAAAAAACAAACTGTAGAGATAATGGGTTGGTTGTTGAACTATATTTGCTGTTAAAGAGACAATCTGGGGCTGGAGAGACAGAAAAATAGCAGAACACACACACTGCATGTGTGAGGTCCCAAGTCTGGTCATGGTCATGTGTCTCCACTCCCAGCCCAAGAACACAGAGTATGGTCACTACAAATAAAAAGGCAATAAAAATAAATTTATAAAGTGCACACCTTCCAAGCTAGATCAAGAAAAGACTTGTTTGCGGGGAACCATACTGGACTCTACTCAAGGGTCACTCCTGTTGGTACTGAACTACATACAACACAAACACCTCACCCCCGTTCTCCCTTTTTCCAGTCTCCAAGAAAAATCTTTTCCCATGGAATGACAAAAATAAAATTACAAAAAGAAAAAACAACACCTCAAGAGGGAGAAAAAAAATGCTGATTGTGACAGAGAAAAAAAAAATCTAAACATGCTGACTTTGCTCACCCGGAAGACAGAGAAAGACAGTGATTCCATGGAGTAAGTGCTGGGCAGCCTCAAAAACAAGCCAACGACGCCAAGGGATTAAATGACCAGGTTTCATGAATGAAAACTTACCCAGTTCTGGTTACCTTTTCTTTGAGAGGAAAAGCAAACCAGCAAGAAATTGATCATTGTGGGACTCCTTCCAGTTAGGGACTAACAAAGCCACTGGCTGAAAGCCAGTTCTTGAACATTCTCCCATGATGGCAGGCCTCAATGGCAGACTCCTATAGGGGCAGGAGAGTCTGTAATCTTTCTGTCACAACCCTGATCATATACCCAAAAGGCCCCCAGAGCACCCACAGTGAGGAAAAGCTTGTACAGAGAAGCAGGAAAGGAAATAAAAAGTCAACTGGTGGCTAGCAGTAGCCCAGAGTACCTTTCTCTCAGTCAAAATTTCCTAAGTTAAAACACAACATGCATGCGCGCGCGCACACACACACACACACACACACATACACACACACACACACACACAAAAGCACAATACAAACATCCAAGTTTATCTAATACCTTGAAATACTTAAGAGTTTTCTTTTCTTCTTTTGCTTTATTCATTAAGGTGTTAAAAGTTGGTGGGCTCTTTGGTCAAAACGGCAAATCAATTGCTTGGACAGGTCAGCCACAGTACCTAAGGGATACACTCAACCCATTTGAGAAGATTGCCTACCACAACCACAGGCTTTCTGGAAGATTCTACGCGTAGGTTTTCTGTCTCCTGTGATGTCACAACCCTAGTCAAAGCTGATTGGTTCAGGGAAGGGTGTTTATGATTCAAGGGATCTAAAGAGATCTGTTAAAGAGATTAGACATAGGAGTTTATGGTCCAGTCAGGCTGCCTCCAGACATTGAAAGTAAAGCACTGGGAGTCAGCAGTCTGAAGAGACCAAGAAACACACACTCAAAATGAAGATAGTAATCAAACACGGGGAGAATCCCTGAATAAACAGAGAAATGGAGAATAAAAGTCTTTATTCAATAGTAGAGGTAATGGGAGCAGAAACAAAGAGAGAGAATTTGTTCTGGGGAAAAAAGTGAAGAAAACTGACCTGAGTCAGGAGCTTAGCTGACAAGGAGCAGCTATGAAAATTGTATCCAGGCACTCAACCCTGAAGCGTGGATCACTTGGACTTTCTCTGAATTTTCTAACTTTCCTGTGCAATTCTACAACCAGCTCTGGTAGCTGATGTAAGAGATTGTTCTGCACACTATTGACAACTGAAAAGAGCCTAGTGGTTAGTTGAGTTTCCTTGTAAATGGAGCAGTGCATGCAAAAGTGGTGATACTACCAGATCCCAGATTGTTCCTGTTTTATTAAAATTTATTTGTTTATTGTGATGCTGGAGTTCATAGGACCTCACATGTGGCAAGTATGATGTACCACTATGCTACATTTCTACCCACTCTGCTGATGTCACAAGATGTTACACCTCTTAAGATAGATAAACCAAGTATGTCCTAAACTAGAAGACTCCTGGAGATATTATTGAAGAGGATCCTTCTGTGTGTGTGTGTGTGTGTGTGTGTGTGTTTTAATGGAATAGACTTATTTTTGCATCTGGGACACCCCTTAACCTTTGCATTTTCAATGCTGCCATGATGTCCTAGTGAGATGGTCAAGGTTCTTGTGTGTTATGGCTCTAAATCTCTACATAACATTGAAGTGATCCATAATTCTCACCAGATGAAATAAAACCTAACTGTTGTGTCTGCTTAATGGACTCAGCAAAATGGAAACAAGGTAAAATCTGACTCCCTAAAATGTTTCATTAATTGATTTTATTTTTCAGAACTGTTTTATAGTGGCATAAAACTGGAGCAGAACATACAGATTACTCCCACAGAAAACCCTTTTCCAAGACCAGAGAGATAGCACAGAGGGTAGGGCATTTTCCTTGCACTCAGCTGACCTGGGCTCGATCCTCAGTATCCCATATGGTCCCAGAAGCCTGCCAGGAATGATTTCTGAGCACAAAGCCAGGAATAGCCCCTGAGCACCACCAGTGTGGCACCAACAAAAAATACCCTTCTCCGTGACTTTTGCCATTATTAACATTCTATATGAGTTTGGTACATCAGTTATAAATAATGGTTCAGTGTGTATATGCTATTAATGAATGAAGTCCATTGTTTATCCAGATTTTCTTATTTTTACCTGACACCATTACTTTGTTCTGGTATGCCCTTGATATTGGAATTTACAATTGTGCCTATCCTCACCCCTGACCCCAGGGCATGATGGTATTTAATGATAGGTGTGTCAACAATAACAGATGTTGGGATTGTGAAATGAAGACCTGACATTTCTTTATAGAGCAAATCCTCGAGGGAAGTTTGCAGGGTTTTCAAGTAAAGCAAGTAAAAAGCCTCCTCTTAGAATTGGTGTTCATCAGGATATACATGAATCTTTCTCCCCTCGCAGTTAAACTTCAAGAAAGCTTTCAAATGCTGGGCTCTTTGCAGTGACTCAGAGACTAGAACCTATATGCCTCTGTTTTTTTGTGACACCAGACACTTGCTTGGTAGTCATTGGGGGTTAAAAATAGTTCAGGTGGGGCCCGGGAGATAGCATGGAGGTAAGGCGTTTGCCTTTCATGCAAAAGGCCATCGGTTCGAATCCCGGTGCCCCATATGGTCCCCCGTGCCTGCCAGGAGCAATTTCTGAGCATGGAGCCAGGAGTAACCCCTGAGCACTGCCGGTTGTGACCCAAAAACAAAAACAAACAAACAAAAAAAACCAAAAATAGTTCAGGACCTCTGTTTCTGCCCACATGTCCTCATTTCAAATTTCAGGATCCTATTTTTTAATGCTCATTGTTTCTCTAGTTCCATTAAGAAGTCAACACATCAAAACCAGCTTCAAAATTAGTCATGAGAGGCTGGAGCAATACTACAGTGGGTAGGATGCTTGCTTTGCATGAAGCTGAGTTGGGTTCAAACCCTGGTTCACTGCTATGATTGCCCAAGCCTATCAGGAGTGATCTCTGAGTACAGAGCCAGGAGTAATCCCTGAGCCAGGAGTAATCACTGGGTATGGCACCCAAATAAAACAAAACAGAATGTAGTCATTGCATTTGGTTCACAATGTTGACCCAGCAGAACAACACTATTTTAACATAGTCACATAGGCTCTACTTTTTTCCTAACTGTGCTTACCATTTAGAGAATTGTTAACTTTGCTTGTGTGACTCCTATTGTTAGTAGTAACCACCCCACCCCCAGAGTCCTTGGTGCATCATATGACCCATCAGACAGTGGCTACTCGGAGCCCCCAACACTGGTAGTTGTACCCCTTTCTGTAACAGACAAAAGAATTCTCACATTGTTAACTGGAGTCATTGCTTTTGCCCAACTTCCCATTGAACCCTAAGATTCTTTTCCTCTCCCCACCCTTTTTTTGAGCATTAACCTAGTTTTTGACTATTTATGAACCAGGCTTATTATACAGAGATGGGCTATTTTCATGAACTCACACTAAACACCAATGGGCCTCCAAGGAGACCCAGAATACAGTGGCTCAAACCATTGAGCCTATTTCTCTCCCAGAAAATTGTTGGCAGTGCAGGCGAAGAAGCAGCTCAGCTCTGTGGTAATTCAGGGAGCCTTAACACATTTCTATTGTTCATAATAAAGACAATGATTTTTATGCAAAAAAGAGGAAACTAGCAGTAAAATAAATCCCTCACATTGTGAGATCACCCACACACTATCCCCAACCCTAAGCAGAAGAATCTAAAGAGGCAGGGTAGCTGTGAAGGATCAATAAACCAAGCCAGTCAGAAAAGAATCATGAGTCAGTTTGCATTAGATCTGGTGGATTCTCTCTCTCTCTCCCCCCCCTCTCTCTTGCTCTCTCTCACTCACTCATTCTTGCTCTCTTGCTTTCTCTCAACCTACCAGGCCAAACTGTTCTTTCTTTATTAAACCAACACCAATTCACCAGAGAGAGAAGGTCAAAAGAGGATGAGCGAGAAAGAGAGATAAGTACCTATCCATTTGGGCTTTTATATATCAAAGAACTAGGTGAAAAGGAAAGAGGAAATTGGGGAGATGTCTTTATTTTGTTTGTTTGGTTTTGTTACATTTAATTTTTTTAAGTATTTTTTATTTAAACACTGTATTTACAAACATAATTGTAGTTGGGTTTCAGTCATAACAAAAACACTACACTTCACCATAAATCTTCCCATCACCAATGTCCCCACCTTTCCCTCCCCACCCCCTGCCTATATTCGAGACAGGCTTTCTACATCTCTCACCTGCTGACATTGTTATGATAGTTCTCAGTGTAGTTATTTCTCTGACTGCACTCACCATTCTTTGTGGTGAGCTTCATATCTTGAGCTGGTCCTTCTGGCCCTCATCTCTGGGAATTATTTCAATGCCTTTCATTTTTCTTAAAATCCATAGATGAGTGAGACTATTCTGTGTCTCTCTCT
>PVKC010050496.1:0-10603 GCA_004027635.1 Crocidura indochinensis
ACCTCATTCAGAGATATCTTTCTCACTCAGATCTGGAATTTTTCTATAAATTAAACTACACATATCTATGTGTATAACTCTTTATGCTTTTAATTTTTTAGTGATAGCTTATTTCACTGTGTAGGAGCATTTGTAGTTTTGTATAGTCTTAATTTCTTGAATTTTGCTTTTTTCTCTTTACCATGAATCATAAAATATGTCATCAATGCAATATCCTGTGTATTTTGCCTATATTTTACCTGCATTATATAATTCCAATAATGAACATGTTTCTTTTTTAATTCATCCTGAATCAGTCACAGAATATTGTGTGATTCTAAGAAATTTCCTATTTCTCTAGAATTTTTTATTTTGTGCATACAGTAACTTCTTGACATTTCCTTATGGTCCTTTGGGTTTTATTATATTTTAAAGAGCTAATGAAACATCTTTTATTTATGTTTCTCTTTATTAGAGTTTATTCCTTATTTTCAGAGTCAGCCTACTTATGGCTTTCTCTCTTCTTTTGATATAACAATTCTTTATTATTTTATTTCTTATTGTGTTTAAAATTTTGGGTGTAATGTTCAATGATTCATTTCCTCTATAAAAGTGGACTTCATTGTTTTTTTTAACTTTTTTCATTCCTCTTTACCTGTTTGTTTAAAAGTTTTCTTTTTACCTAAAATATTACTTTGATCTTACCTCTTAATAATACTTTGTGATATCTGTGTTCTGAGTCCTGTAAATTCACTATTTGCTTTAAATTTTGTTTTAAGAATTCTGTTTTATTTTCTCTTTGATTTCACATTCACTCAATAGTTGTGTATGTTTAAAATGAACACTTTTACACTTTCCTCAAATCTTCTTTAGTATTTAATTTCTTGCATTATGCTATTGTGAACCATAAGGATTACCTGGAATATATGCTATAATTGTATGAGGATTTAAGAACATACCTATTGTTCCTTTTCTATCATGTTGTTTTATTTCTTCCTCTTAATAATTCTTAAAAATTATATCAGTTTATGCTGTGCACATTGAATGTTATTTTATTGGTTATATTTAAAGGAAGTCTAATATATTGAAAAGACTGTTGGAAAATTGGCAGCTATATTTTTGCTTCAAAAGCTATATTAAAAAACTTTTAGTCTATAGAGTGTGGAAAGTGAAACAAAGTAAAGCAGTTTTCCATGAAAGATGTCAGCATAACATCTGTATTTTCATAATTCTATGCCACATATCATGAGGTCAAAGCACATTCTGAAAGGATAAAACCACACCTTTAAAGTTTCTATATAAAATGCATGAGAAAGAAAATCATTCCTTCTACCATAAAATTTCAACTTAGTTATTCACAGTATAGAACCTTCAAAGTTCGACCTGGAAAAGAAGTTTTGGTGAATAATTTATAAGTAAAAAGCAAAGCAAGCCTTCAATGCAATCCACACACATAGACATGTATATAAAGGTTGTCTTAGAGCACACAAAATTCAATATATCAAAGAACAACAAATAAAATAAAGCAATGTTTATATTTACATGAAAAAATAAAAATTGCCTTTAAGAAAAATCTAGGTCATAAATAGTCTGAATATGATACTCTGAAGAATCACAAGCTGGTTTAAAAGTTTGAAATATATCTGTATATATATAGTTTCTATT
Source organism: Crocidura indochinensis (assembly GCA_004027635.1). Lineage (NCBI taxonomy): Eukaryota > Metazoa > Chordata > Mammalia > Eulipotyphla > Soricidae > Crocidura > Crocidura indochinensis. The sequence goes on from PVKC010050496.1 coordinate 1,645, forward strand.
TATATTGTATTGAAACCAGTGTTATCTACAGAGTCCTTCATAGTTTACTTTCAGATATATAGTGAATCACGGTCATTCCTACCAATAGTGTCAATCTCCTTCCACCAATGATCACAGAGTGCATCCTATACCATCACCCATTGCTCTCTGGCATGCCGGTATAATACGTTCATTTAAGTATAGATGGTTAAAGTTTAGGTGTCTCGTTTCTATTATCATTCACTTTGACTTGGATATTTAGTTATGACCTTTTTTTCCTCTACCATGCATCTGAGACCACTTGGACCTTGACCCCCAACCATTCTTTTTTCCTTTATTTTAATTTTATAAAAATATGCAAATGAAGTAAAACAAAGTATTCTGTGTCCCAAGGTTCTAGAAAATAGGTAGGAGACCCTACATAAAATATAAAAAAGATAAATTAAAAAATAAAACAAAGAAGTATGTGTGTTTATGTGTGTATGTTTGTGTGTGACAGATTTTTTGCATAGGTACAACAAGTTTGAGGAAATAGAAGTAAAAAATATTTGTTCTAAAAACATGGAGCATGAAGCATTCTGCCATAAAACCAACTACAGGCTCTGGGCATACTAAGTTGTCTAACACAAAAGTCTCTCTTTGTGGTCCCAGTAAAAGTTTTTCTCAATCACAGTTGTCACAGTCTGGTTTCTGTAATTTTTGCACAGACCCTATGTGAAAATCAGAGTGTCATGGAGTGTCTTCTGATTTCTTGTTACTTTTAGGTAGTGATGCAGAAAGCCCCGCACTGAAAACAAATTGTTGCTGTTTATAAGTCATCAAGGTGTCATATGAAGCCACTCTGGAGAATCTCGGTCCTAAGACAGCATTAGGGTCTCCTCCTGTAGAAGTTCAATTACTTCTGCTGGTGCAGAAAACCATGCTGGATCCATAAATGGGATCCAGGATTCAGGGGTGAATGTCCATTCTCTGAATGTCTGAATTTAAGCCAAGTCACTATGATCAATGTTCAGGGTGAAAGGCCCCACTACTATATAAAATTTATGAGTGCTTATTCCTATTGGATAAGTACTTCTATCTATCAATCAAACTATCTATCCATCCATATATATAATTATATAATATATAATTATATAATATATAATTATTCCTTTATGCATGATCACATTAAAATGGGGGAAATTATATATAATTTATATATATATATTTATATATATTATATTTATATAATTTATATATATATTTATATATATATAATATATATAGTATATATATATATATATATAGTATATATAAATATATATATAAATTATATATATATATAATTTCCCCCATTTTAATGTGATCATGCATAAAGGAATAATGCCATAAGGAATAATGCATAAAGGAATAATGTGAATAATACTATTTGTGCATATGAAGGTAAAACTATTAAGTTAAGCATTTCCTATATTCTGGTTCTAACATGAACTCAGAACCCAAGAAAAACTTACCTATATAATTTACTACTAAACATATAAAAAAAAAGGAATGGGGAGATCTATTGTTGGGTTACTGATCCTACATTAATCAATAATTGTGCCCTACCCTAGGGTGTGACCTGGTAATAGTATATTGAATTATTTCTTATGTGGCATTCTGCTCCCACTCTAGGGTGGTACCTGATTCTTGTTTATAAAAGCAAGGGTCTGTGGAAGACTAGGGCTTTCTCGGGGGCTGATTCTGGGGCCTTTGCTTCAGCTTTATCCACTGAATAAAACTGATATCTCCTGAAGCCTGGCTGCCTGTGAGTTTTCTATCAGTCTCTATCACCACAGAACTGCTGGCTGAACAGAGTGGCAGACGTGTGGTCCGAGCTTGAGAAGAAAGACCTCATCCTCCATCCCACCATCATCCAGCCCCTTCAAGGACTGACTTGCAACAATCTACCTATACAGATTGAAATACAGAAATACACTATAGGAATTATACCTATTAAGGAAATACATTTAAAGAAATATTTGAAGGAAATATATATACATATATACATATATATATATATATATACATATATATCCCCTTTAAGTCTTTTAAAATAGTGTGGAATGGGGGAGGGATAAAATCTGGAGCACAAATTCAGCCTGTGACATGGTCTTGTGGGTCCTGAAAGATGACTCTAGCAGTCAAGGATCATGAAATATCCCAGAGCTGGTGTTTACTCTAAAACTGAATTTGGTAGTGAACAACAGATCACATCAAAGAGCAGTGGAAGAAAAGGGGACACCAAGAGCAAACCAGCAACAGAGGAGTGACAACTTCTTTGAAGGCTGAGTCAATATGGGATAGGAGGCTTTCTTTTCACTTTGGGAACACTTTGGCAGCTGGCTGGGGTAAGATGAATGTTCTGGTTCCTGAGGAGTTAAAAACTGAGAGTAAAAAGGGTTAGAGAGAGATAAATAAGAGATAATCGGTAAGAATGAAGGGACAGAAAATTATTTGTAAAATAGTAAGGGGGAATAGTTATATATAATGGGGAAAGCTATACACAACATAGACATTATGGACAATACAGGTGGACATATTCAGACATAGAGTTGACCAACATATACACTCATGCTCACACACATAGACAGGCAAAAAGAATTGATCTATAGGTTGCGGTTGAAAAGCTGACACAGGGGTCGGGGAGATAGCATGGAGGTAAGGCGTTTACCTTTCAAAAGGTCATCGGTTCCAATCCAGGTACCCCATATGGTCCCCCGTGCCTGCCAGGAGCAATTTCTGAGCATGGAGCCAGGAGTAACCCCTGAGCACTGCCGGGTGTGACCCAAAAAACCAAAAATAAATAAATAAATAAATAAAAATAAAATAAAAGTTGACACAGAAAGTTTAGAAAATGCAAAATAAGAAAGTTCAATGAAAATTTTGTATTTTCTAGGCAAATTAACATTTCTGAGGGTAAAATTTATTAACGAAAGGCTTCCTGGGTTCTATTGAATACAGAGAATTTTTGAACAATCATAATTTACAAGTCTAGAATACTGGAAAGTCACAATAAGCACTGTAAATTAGTCTACATCATGGAGTATCATCTAATGTAGTGGTCAGCAAGCTGTGGCTCACAAGTCACATGCGGCTCTTTACATTTTTTTAATGCGGCTCTTCTGTGTGCCTGGAAGCCACTCCAGGAGTCAGGACCCTGCTCCTAGCCTCTGTCAGTGGATGCCCTATGTGGCTCTCAAAATAAATTTCAATAGTGGTTTTGGCGCGATTTGGCTCAGTTGAAAAAAACGGTTGCCCACCACTGATCTAATGAGTATTGAACATACATATTTCTTTTCTTAAGGCAAACTGAAATCATGATCACTATTATCTAATAGTAAACTTACTAGAATTGGAAATAAATTGCTATAACATTATAAATGAGCACTGTAGCAGGAGTCTGTGACAGGCAGTTACTTATTCCAATGTTATCTTTTGGCATAAACATTAGATCAAATTAGCAGGCATAATAAATAAAAATAGATTAGAATATTTTAAGACATTTTCTTAATGAGAGTTACCTTTTGACTCTAACATAATATAGCACTGAAATAAAAAAACTAAGGTGAACAACCTATATCTCCAAGAACTACTGTGACAAAAAAGATCAAGGAGTAATTATAGGCACATTAAAATTAAGACACAACATTCTTATAGCGGGAATCTATGGCTTCCAAACATATACTACTGCTGTTTCTGTGGATAAAAGCATTAGAACATTATTACAGACATCTATAAAGTGCATTTGATCTTTAGATTGATCTGCTCAATCTAAACAACTTATATGTTGCTAAAGGTTTCTTTGAAGTGTAAAAGAGAATATAAGCCTTTGTGTTTCTCCTTTTCCATGCAGTTCCTTATCATTCCCCCACTATACTGTGGTGTAAATGGTGTTTGACAACTACCATTTAGACTACTGAGTTTTTTGTACAGTTACTCTAAATATATATAAATATAATTTGATATATATATTTTATATATTAATCATATCATATAATTATATGATATAATTTGTATTTATCATTTTTTGAGTTACTTTATTTAGTGGATTGGATCAGGAAATAAAATCCAAATATCTGCTGCCTGCAGGAAATGCACTTAAAAGTTCAGGATAGACAGAAGCTCACAGTAAAATGATGGAAAACAATTAAACAAACCATTGAAAACAGAACAAAAATGGCTGAGGCAGCCATACTTATATTGATCCAAATTTCACGTAGATGTCTTCCTAAGCTTCCCCATTGATCTTTACAGGTAATGGTTTGGAATGCTGGGCTATCAGTGTGTTTGTATTAAAGGTGGCTCAATGTATATCATCTCTCGAGGTTATTTTTTAAGCAAGCAGGGTTATCCAAGTGTGATAAAAATATTGCAAATTAACTTATTTGCTTATACAGATAGCCTTGAACTGTATATTTTCTAAGAGAAATAAGTGCTAGATTCAATCTTTCTGGAACTATTTGATATAAATTGAAATGTCTTTGCGTGGAAGCTCTAGCATCCTTGAAAAAGAAGGTTGATGGGAGAGAGTGGAGGTTCCTTGTTACCACGTGGATACAAACCTGATTGGCCACAGGAGGCAGAACATCAGGACTCTATATAAAATGTTTTTGAAGAAAGAAAATAACTATAAAATATGCTATCTGAACAAGTTATTTTTAATTTTTATATAATATTGTTTTACTATAGACAAATGAGAATAAAAACATTTTCCTCTTAAATTTGTCAAAAAAGCACTGTCATTTAAAAATAATTGCAGTTTTCTTAGAAATTCTCTGGCCATTCAAGTTACTCACATATCCATTCTCCACTTCTTTTTTTTGTTTTTTGTTTTTGGGTCACACCCAGCGGTGCTCAGGGGTTACTCTTGATTTGTAACTCAGAAATTGCTCCTCAAAGGCTCAGGGGACCATATGGAATGAAGGGATTTGAACCACTATCTGTCCTGGATTGGCTGTGTACAAGGTAAACACCCTACAGCTGTACTATCTCTTTGGCCCCAACCATTTGCCACTTATAACCCATTATTTTATTCATTAGTTTTTTTAAAAGCACTTTTTATTATCTGATCGATAGACAAATAGTTGTGCATATTTAATTTATATTTCAATGAATTGCTTTGAAGATAAAACTAGACTCACAAAATGCATACCCTATTTTACTAGTAAAATTCCCGATTTTACTAGTAAACAAATGCATCACTGCCAATTTTTAAAATGATATTATCTTTGTTTTAATGATAAAAACACAATAGATACCTTGTTAGCAATTTTGAAAAAGGAATTTTTAGTTGCCCTTCTTTGTGTATGTTGACCAGGAGACTAGCTATTTGAATAACTGGAATGGAGGAATACAGTACAGATAACTACAGAACTAAAACTTCATGCTTGTCTCGAGAGCAGAGATTACTGGAAGGTGAATAGATGTGTGTGTGCGTGTGTGTGTGTGTGTGTGTGTGTGTGAGAGAGAGAGAGAGAGAGAGAGAGAGAGAGAGTTTAAATGTGAAGGCTTGACATTTCTTATGTCAACTTTTATATTACTGAGGTCATCCACTTGCTTTATACTAGAATAGGCAAAATTCTAAGTGGGTCCTTGATATTTGTTCTTGACAGCTTTTATGTATATAGTTTTGTACATTTTCCAATCAGAAAAACAAATCAACTCTTCAGTATATATTTTTCTATGTCTTGCAAAGAAAGAAACATCATTCAACTGGAGATAATTTTGTTTTTCTGTTTAAGTAGTTTAACTTTACATATTTTTTTTTATCTTTGGGAACTAGTCCTGGGCCATACTCAAAGAATCATTTAACTTCATATTTTTAATAGTTTCAAATCATAGGTAAACAGATTTGCATCTGTGCATGTTTGCTTCTAAGTATCAAACTCAGGGTATCAGGCAAATTAACAATCTCTACCTCTTTCCCTATCAACTATGTGTCCAGCTCTAGGCACCGTTAACCAATGGATATTTTTATTTTAAAAAGATTTTTTACATAGGCTAAACTTTTCATTGTTATTTAAAAGCACAAAATTCTTTCAGAATAAAATTCCTTTGTAACTTATTGATGAGGGCTGTGATTTGTGTAAATTTAACTATTATCACTGGTGAGGTGGTCATGGTATGTGGTGATGTAAAAGTGCTGAATTCCAATTGGTGTTTTATACACACAAGCATGTGAGGGGTAGCCTGATTTAGTAGAGAAGGAGAATGGGTAGTGAGATGGGCTACACTCAGCAATACAAAAACAAAAGGAGAGTGTATGAGGCTCAATTTCAAAAGAGTAGAGGGTCAATTATTTTTATATAACAAATTCAAGTGGGTTAATTATATCTTGATATCTCAGTAGAGGCTTTTCCATTTTACTTCTTTTTACTATTTTTACTTTTTTTTTACTTCTTTTCATTTTACTCTATTTTACAAATAGAAAACTATTTATCATTGTAGAAACAGAACATTTTTTATGATCACAACATAAAATCAACACTGAAATTTAAAGATAACTACAATCACATCTTTTCCCTTTCTTTTTGGATTGTCTTTAACTTTCTTTTTTTTGAGATAGTAGACTATTAAGTGTAACTACTAAATTTAATGTAAAACTTGAAATAAGGACAAGCATTTTAATACCAACGGGAGCCAACTTGTGGACTGTATTTGCACATTTTGCAAACATCAGTTTCATCAACTGACTCATACACTTTCAATTTTAATATAATAGCTTTTAAATAGCTTTCAGGTTTCAATACGGACATTGCAGACTCAAAAACATTAAGGATTTATCCAAAACGATGTAAAATAGGACAGTGTTCAAAAAACTTAAACTTAAGAGTGTGACTAGTTTTAATTCTCTCCTACTCAATTGTTCCTTTAGTATTCAAGGGAGGAAAACAACATCTCACAGGACTGTGGCAACTATTAAGGGAACTACCGTATTTTCTGGGGTATAAGACAACTTTTGAAACAAAAAAAAGTCAAACGAAAATTGGGGGTCGTCTTACACACCGAGTATATCTTGAAAAATGTTTCAAAATGCTGCTAAACGAAAATAAATTTTCCAACTCGATCCTGCACCAATCACTGCAAGGCTGCTCAGACCACCTCTCTAACTCAGCCTATCCAAGCAGGCTTTTTATGCATGCAAATTAGACAATGTTCTGGACCCAAATCTACACTGTAAAAAGCCTGCTCAAATTGGCCAGAGTCAGAGAGGAAGTCTATTATAATATACCTTTTGAACCTTTGCTTGTTGTGATTGGCTCACTGTGGTACATACAGTTGCAGAACAGGAATGTTCTGTCTGATACAGCGAATATAGACCTAAACCTATGTTTTAACTGCAAAATTACGGGGTTGTCTTATATGCCGGAAAATAGATATTAGGCCCATGTTTTATGCTGGGCTGAGTGCCCAATTAGTCACCAATAAAAAGTGAAACTGTTTATCATAATGATCATCAGTCCATATTCATATTTGGATACAATTTTGAGCAATATCACATGAAGCAAAACAATGTGCTTCTTTTTATCTTTGTTCTGCTTTTGGTTTTTGGACCCCACCCAGAAGCTTTCATGGATTACTCCTGATTCTGCACTCATAAATCACCTCTGGTAGGCTTGAGGGACAAGAAGGGATGCTGAGGATCGAACCTTGGTCTGCTGCATACCAGGGAAATGTCCTAATTGCTATGCTATCACTTGGCACCATTGTTCCATCAAATGAACAAAAAATTATCTATTGCTCTTCATGCTAAAATATGTTTTACTTGGATTTATTTTTCATATTTGTATATAATAATGTTATATTCCAATGTAGACTAAATATCCTAAAGAAAGTTGCATCTAAGAGGAAGTACAGAAAATCTTTGTCAAAAACACAGACCACTAATACCATTTTGAGACAAACCTCAAGTCTGATTTGCTTCTATAAAATTTTTGTTGTGAGTTAAAAATATTGCACGCTTTGAAACTGTACTGCCTAAATGATGAGTACTTTCAATATTTTGTAGATTTAAGATGTAAAGCCTTCCCTCTAAATTCTAGCACAAGACAAGGCTGTCCTCTCTCACCACTCCTATTCAGCATAGCACTAGAAGTACTTGCTATAGCAATTAGGCAAGAAAAAGATATCTAGGGAATCCAGATAGGAAAGGAAGAAGTCAAGGTCTCGTTGTTTGCAGATGACATGATACTCTACTTAGAAAAACCTAAAGTCTCTACCAAAAAGCTTCTAGAAATAATAAACTCATATAGCAATGTGGCAGGTTACAAAATTAACACACAAAAATCAATGGCCTTTCTATACATCAATAATAATAGGGAAGAAATGGACATTAAGAAAACAACCCCATTCACAATAGTGCCACACAAACTCAAATATCTTGGAATAAACTTTACTAAAAATGTGAAGGACCTATACAAAGAAAACTGTAAATCTCTGCTACAAGAACTAAGAGGGGACAGGTGGAAATGGAAACACATACCTGCTCATGGATGAGTAGGATTAACATCATCAAAATGGCAATACTCCCCAAAATATTGTACAGATTTAATGTGGTCCCTCTAAAGATACCCTGACATTATTCAAAGAGTGGATCAGGCACTTTTGAAATTCATTTGGAACAATAAACACCCTAGAATAGCTAAAGCAGTCATTGGGGACAAGAATATGGGAGAAATTAATTTCCCCAACCTTAAACTTTACTAAAAAGCAATAGTTATCAAAACAGCATGGTATTGGAATAAATACAGGCCCTCAGATCAGTGGAATAGACTTGAATACTCTCCAGAATATTCAATTCCAGATTGTTCTCCAGACATACAGTCACCTAATTTTTGATAAAGGAGCAAAAAATCCTAAGTGAAGCAAAGAAAGCCTCTTCAACAAGTGGTGTTGGCACAACTGGCTAGCCACTTGCAAAAAATTGAACTTAGACCCCCAATTTACATCATGTATGAAG
>PVKC010050497.1:0-10561 GCA_004027635.1 Crocidura indochinensis
TTGAAAATCTACCTTCTTTAAGCAAACACAGAGCATGTCCTTCTACATGCACTCTCAGCTAAAGCCTCATGCATTGTTTGAGTACCATCAGTAGGGTGTGGAAAGACAGTAGGATTTGGGTATAGGAGTGGGTGTGTGTCATCATGGAGTAGCCAAGGAAGGGCATGAAAGAGACTGACAAGGGAGGGAGGAAGTCAATGAGAAGAGGGCAAAAGAAGAGTTTGTCAAGACCCAGGAGCCTGGGAACAGTATTTCAAGGAGGAGAAGGTGAAGTGCATTTGGGTGACAGAAACAGATACTTCCCTCCATTGCTAGGTGACTACTGGGCACAACCCTTGCTTTCCTGGAGCACAATTGATCTGTTTGTGAGGTTGACAGAGATGCTGTCTGGAAGGATCTAACTGCAGGTTGCCTTCACTATGCTTATCCCCACAGTCCCAAACACATCTTCCCAGCCCTTGACCTCCTTTGCCTTTTCCTCAGGTAACCATGTCTTGGCCACTCTGCACAATGTTTTTATGAATCCAGGGAGCAAGTACCTTTTCCAGTGACTGTTGTCACGTCACATCCTTCAGATGAATGGTGAGGAACTGTATGGCTGCCTCATGCAGCATTTCCATTTTCAGTTTTTTTTTTTTTTTGGTTTTTGGGCCACACCCAGTGACGCTCAGGGGTTACTCCTGTCTATGAGCTCAGAAGTCGCCCCCTGGCTGGCCTGGGGGACCATATGGGGCACGGGGGATCGAACCGCGGTCCGTCCAAGGCTAGCGCGGTAAGGCAGGCACTTTACCTTCAGCGCCACCGCCCGGCCCCCCATTTTCAGTTTTTAACCAAACCTACAAACTGTTTCCTAAAGAAGCTTTAGCTTTCTTCATCCCTACACACAGCTCGCCACACTGTTGCCAACATGGCAGCTTCCACTATCTTTTGAAGAGGCCATTCTCTTTTTCATTAAGACTTGCCTTTTGGCGCCGGCAAGATAGCATGGAGGTAAGACGTTTGCCTTACATGCAGAAGGACAGTGGTTTGAATCCCGGCATTCCATATGGTCCCCCGTGCCTGCCATTGGCGATTTCTGAGCATAGAGCTAGGAGTAACCCCTGAGCACTGCTGGGTGTGACCCCCCCCAAAAAAAACAAAAACAAACAAACATACAAAAAAAGACTTGCCTTTTCCCTGCTATGTGTTGCTAAATATGTTTCTCATGTGGGATACCTTGTATTTTTTGGAGAAGTATCTGTTCATATCTCTTGGGCAGAAACTTTTAAATCCAGACAGTCAAATGGCTTCCAAGCAAGAATTCCTCCATATTCAGAACTGGTTTTTCATCAGGGACACTAGGATATACATGTTTAGTCTGTCTTTTTGTATCTATCCCAAAGCTCAAAACCAGAAACCTAATAGTTATCCTTAACCCTTCTTCCCCTCACTTACTAAATTTTAACTCACCAAGGTATCTTATACTACTTCTAAAACAATTTTTATATAAATACCCATTTACTTCTCATCATTTCTTCTGTCATCATAGTTCTCAAGGTCAATATTCTTCTTCCTTCGAGCTGTACCCCTCTCCTAATGAGCCCCCAAAGATCCATGCTAGCCCTACTCTGATTCACTGGCCCCTGTGACATCCAACTCAGGATGTTTTAAATTAATAATCACTTGCTACAGTGCTCATTCTGAACTGGATTCTTAAAGAAGATGCTCTCCTTGACTGTCTGCCATAACTCTTCATAAGACAGGGTCTATTTCTCTTTCCCCTAAATTGGAGTCACTGAAGATTACTGAGGAGAGACAGCTTCCCCAGGTCACTCTGGAAGGAAGGAGGCTCCAGATCCAATGAGACAACTCACCATGCTCCCCCTCACATGAATGAACCATTCATTTCTCCGTGCTCTGGCTCTGTATGTGCTGTTTCCTCTCCTGTGCATGGCTTTCTTGTTTGATGGGCCACCCCCCCCTCCCAATCTCTACTCCCAACTCCCTTTTCTTCACTGAACAGATCTTTCAGGCTTCAGCATTCCTGAGGTCCCTGAGGGCTGAAGTCTCTCCTATTTTCCCTCACAGTTTCCTATTTGTCTGTCCAAGCTTTCTGCACATTTTATGTGAACTTATTTAACTTTAGTACAAGGAGTTAATTATGAGTTGCAGTGACTGTATAATTGTATTCTCCACTGGGTATCAATTCTGTAAGAGGTGGGTGGTCTATCTTGCGTACCACTGGTCCTGATTGTGGCAGACACATAATCCCTGACTTTACTTTTCTTTTTTTTTGGTTTTTGAGCCACACCCGGTGACGCTCAGGGGTTACTCCTGGCTATGTGCTCAGAAGTCGCTCCTGGCTTGGGGGACCATATGGGAAACCGGGGGATCGACCTCGGTCCGTCCTAGGCTAGCGCAAGCAAGGCAGGCACTTTACCTCCAGCGCCACTGCCCGGCCCCAATCCCTGACTTTTCACAAGCTCTAAAATTGTAAAGGAAATGATCCATTAATAATTAAGATAATATTTGTGCCATTAATAGTTTAATCAATATAGAACTAAAAAAGGGATGAATTGGCAAAATACTTTGAACTCTGTCGATTGTTCAATGGGAAATACAACTTTGCACAAAACTGTGTAATAAGAATGTTACTCCTCTCTTAAACTACCTCTGATCTGATCAGCAGGACCTTCTGAATCTGCTTGAAATTTTCTGAGGGTAGTGGCACATTGTCCCTGTGCTGTTCCATGACTGGTAAGTCATTAATAACTGTTAAGAGAACCATGCACTATGAGGTCCCTCTTTGATTTTTTTTTTTTTCTCTCTTCGGCACTCAGGACCCAGTTCATTCTTTTCTGATTGGAACATACATAGGTATGAGTTCTGGAATCAGACTATCTGTGTTCAAAAGTCATTGGCCTTGGAAATAAGTAATTTTGGACTTCAATATTTTCACTTCTGCATGGAAGTAATTGTGCTGCTGAAAAAAATAGAATTACTACAGAGCACTATGGAGATACTAGACGAAGGGAATTGCTTCTATTTATATTACCACCACCACTACTACTACCTATATTACTGTTACTACAACTGTTGCTATTGTTGACGCTACTACCTCTGCCATTACTATTACCGCTGCTACTATCATTGCCACTACCTCTGTCACCAATACTTCTTTTTTTTTTTTTTTTTTTGGTTTTTGGGCCACACCCAGTGACGCTCAGGGGATACTCCTGGCTACGCGCTCAGAAGTCGCTCCTGGCAGGCACGGGGGACCATATGGGAACTGGGGGATTGAACCGTGGTCCATCCTAGGCAAGGCAGCAGGCACCTTACCTCCTGCGCCACCTCCCGGCTCCCGCCACCAATACTTCTACTATACCTCCTACTATCTCTCCTCTTCTTTCTCCTACTAATCTACTTTTACAGCTACCATTACAGTCATCACCACCACCACAACCACCCCTGCTCTTATCCCTCTTACCATTGCTACTACTACCATCACCATGACCACCAGCAATACCACTGTCCCTGCGATCACCACCACTACTGCTATTCTTGCCACTACTACTTCCCCTACTACCACTAAAAGCAATCATTCCCTTTTCTGAACTCTTTTAAAGCAAATATATTTAGTTATGTATATATTTTCCCTCTCCACTTTGCCAGGAACAGGATTTCATATATTATTGTCTTGTCATAAATAGTAGTTGGGTAAAGTCAGGACTTTCAAAGGTGAGCAAATGCCAGAGAGAGTTATTTTAGCTCAAAGTTACATTTTGTAGGTAGATTGGAAAAATGGATTTGGGATTCTTGAGAATTCTTTTGACAGAGCTAATTAAAACAGATTTTTCCAAGCAAAAAGATTATACCTGTAATTTTTGTTTGCTCTTCCAAGAGCCTCACAAGTGCAAAGAGAAGGCAAAGGCAAAATAAAACAGTGAACACCCTTTTTTTTTTTCACTTTTTTAGAGTAGTATTTTAACTGGAGAACATTCAATGAAGTAGATACTCCAAAAAGTCAGTTGAACATTACTGAGAAGTAATTGAAGGTCCATGTGTATAGCAAAGTCTATAGTCAGGATTTAATTTTGGTTCTTGTTCTTGTACATTAAGGTATGTTATTGTAGCTTAAGATGTAGTAAGTATAAGAAACATTGTTTCACCTAAAACTATGATCAAAAATATTTTATACTCTTAAAGTACAAAAAGATGCCCTTAGTGTTGAATTTAAACAATAGTAAACAGATATTTGTTTCTTTTTGAAAATGTCTCTCTATTTACATTTTCATGTTCAACTTAGAGGATATCTTACATATCCTCTATGTAAGATACAGTAAAAATGCAAAGCATAAAGGAGTTTTATTTCATGACTGATGTGAGCTGATTATAGGGGTGCATCAACATGAAAGTTTATCTGTAAAGCACAGTTTATAGAAATTCTAAGTCAAATCTCCAATTAAATTTAATCATTACATTCAGGCTCTGAAGTTTACTAAATTTATCAATTAATTTATCAAAAATAAATTTCTTATTATTAATAAATAATACTTCAGAATCATTGCACTTATTGGAAAGTGTAAAGAAAGGAAGAATGGATTACCCAGTTGTCAATATCTAAAAGTTCTGCTCAGTTATTTTAATTTTTTTTGCTTGTTTTTTAGGCCACACCCGGTGACGCTCAGGGGTTACTCCTGGCTATTCGCTCAGAAGTCACTCCTGGCAGGCACGGGGACCATATGGGGAACCGGGGGATCGAACCGCAGTCCATCCTAGGTTAGTGCAGGCAAGGCAGGCACCTTACCTCCAGCGCCACCGCCCGGCCCCCTGCTCAGTTATTTTAAAGTGGGTAGATGTACTAATTTTTTTTTCATTTTTGAAGAAATTTTATTCTTGAAAATAAGGTTGTTTTTGTTTTGTTTTGGGGTCACACCTAGTTACACTCATGGGTTACTCCTGGCTATGCACTCAGAAATCATTCCTGGCTTGGGGGACATTATGAGATGGCAGGAGATCGAACTACAGTCCATCCTGGTCTGAGTGCAAGACAAATGCCCTACCACTGCACCACAGCTCCGGCCCCTGAAAATAAGTTTTTTTTTAATCTATTAAGTTTTTAATACTATTCTTTCACAATAGGCAATATACTTATTCCCTTGTGGACACTTTGTTTCTCATGGTCTGGTTTTTTTTTTTTAATTTTGTTTTATTCATAGTGGTTTACATGTCATTCACAGTAACAAATTTTTTAATACAGAAAAAAATGCAGTCATATAGTCAAAATCTTAGACCCTTAAATTTTGGAGTCAGACACGCTGTTTAAATTTTGGTTGAGTTTCTTGGTGGCCATAAAGACTTGAACAAATGCCTTATTGTTTTCTATCAGGCTCTTTTTTGTAACATTCAGTTATTACTTACTCTCCAAAACTCTTGGGTCATATAGGTTTCAGATAATTTACATATTTTAAGAAGGTTAAATCATGTTAAAAAATCACTCTGGTGGGCTCTGGAAAAGACTTTCTAATCATTTTACCTACTTATGTAACAAAAGTCACTAGAATTCATATTTAACAACAGAAATAAAGTATATAGCAACCCTACCCATGGCAGAATGGCAAAAACAAACAAAAAAAGCTAAAAAAACAAGTAAACAAAAAACAACGGTCCTTGTAGGTCAGAGATGGTCCTGAGCAAACTCTTTTGATTTTATTCTTGGTTTCAGAGCTTTTTAGTATTTGAATGTGGGCAAGAGGCAGAAGGTCTATAGTTTCTCCTTCGTGGGGTATTGCATTAATGAAGTATTAAATTATGATGCGTATGCAAAGCACACTCACACTACAGTTTACAGACTGTGCCTCATTGATCATTTCAACTTTGAAGGACTATGAACTATCAGTGTTGAAAATATTTATTACTAACTGAAGAAATTTCATCTGAGTTTTATCTTCCTCGATGTACTTTCCTAATGTTTATTAATTTTATGTAATATTTACTTTTACAAACAAGAAAACAGCTCTATGAAACTGAAGAAAATATGTACTGTCCCAGTATTTGAAGAATTTACTTTCTGAAGTCATGGCACTTTCTTCTAGATTTTCTTGGTATGGCCTTCCAGCTCCCAGACAAAGGTTCTTCTGAGTCTCCTATGTTCAAGATACTCTTGGGTTACAAATATGGCAATGAAAGTTTATTCTTTAAAGCTATATTCAGATTTGCTGTTCTTTTGGATAACTTATAAACAACATATAAACAAAGCCTGCTGTCTTGCTATTCATACTAAAAACATGATTTAACTTAGTATAAGGCAAATTTTCTTCAGTCCCATGTTACTAAAAGAAGTTCTAGATTTGTGAGCTGTTAAATACAACAAGAATAAAATATAGGGGGCCGGGCGGTGGCGCTGGAGGTAAGGTGCCTGCACTAACCTAGGACGGACCACGGTTCGATCCCCCGGTTCCCCATATGGTCCCCTGTGCCTGCCAGGAGCGACTTCTGAGCAAATAGCCAGGAGTAACCCCTGAGTGTCACCGGGTGTGGCCCAAAAATCAAAAAAATAAAATAAAATAAAAAGAATAAAATATGAAGATGAATACCAACATTTTTGTAAAGACTATGGTTTCTGCTTTCATTGAAGAATGGCAATATTATGACTAACATTATAACCAGAACCAGAGCCAACAAAACAAACAGGAGGTTTTTACTGCTGCTGCTCTGCTGTTCAATAGAACTTACTGTAACACTCAATGTTCCACAAAATCTACCATCCAATGCAATAGACAGAGCTACGTGGAGCTATTATATTTTTGCAGTGTGACCAGTTCAACCAAGGGCTTCAAATTTAGACTTTATTTAATTTTCTAACTCATTAAGATTTAATTTAGTTAGCCACATGTGGCCAGTTATGAATGTATTAGATGAGGTAGGCTCACAAGACTCTGATGATTTATGCAGTGGAGACCATGAAGACCACTGCTACTATTTTTTTAAATGATATGTAAAGTGAAACTAGGGGCTAGAGGTTCTTTTCAACCATCTTGTAAAGAGACTGTCAACGCCTCTGAAAGCAAGTTTCTGCTTCTTTGTGCAAAGTTGGTGGCAGTTAGGTGAAGGGTATATCACTTTTACAATATCATACGTGATCATTCCTACCAGGCAAGACAATTTGTTGTTACCACAGGGAATGGGCAAGTGTGGAGTACAAGTCAGGGGACACACACACACACACACACACACACACACACACACACACACACACACACAAGGAGACACACACAGAGGTGGTTCTTGATAATGTACACTTGGAACTTACTCATGTTATAATGCAAGTTTATTGGTTTCAAAAAACAGAACTTAGTGCTTCATCCAGTATTTGCGCTTCTTGGTATCTATTCTCCAATTCTTTAGGCTATTCTACCACCCTACAAAACAGGGACTAATATATGTTTCCTAAAGTGAAGCAGGCAAGCTTGAAAAGAAAAAAAAAACACACACACAAACCCCACCCCCCCAGGTAAATCTTTCTCCCGGCTGATGAAAACTCTGGGGCCTTTAGAACCTTCCTCCTGCTCTATTTTTTCTTCCCATTCTGCCAGAAGGCCCAGGGTCCCACTCTTGGAGGCCCACTTCACAACTTTACCACTTATCTTGAAGAGCCACCCAGCAGAGGAATCTCCCCTATTCAATAGCTCCTAGAATGCACAGCCACAGACACCCAACATCTTCAGATTTCATGATTCTCACCCAGAAGTAGCACAGAAAATTAGATGGGAAAGGTAAAAAGTAAAAACAATACCACAGAAGGTTTAATCAGCAACAGACAGCTCAGTAAATTCTTAGACTCTCACTTTAATAAACACCATCATGACATGTAACAACTTTCACAAATTTTCTTTTACTGAACTATTTTTTGATAATTCCATTGGCCACTTTGTTGTAAACAATATAAAATAAATTTATTTATTTATTTATTTATTTATTTATTTTTGTTACATCAGGCAGCACTCAGGGGTTACTCCTGGCTCTGAGCTCAGAATTCACTCTTAGCAAGCTTGCAGGACTATATGGGATGCCAGGAATCAAATCTGGATCCGTCCCGGGTCGGCCGAGTTGCAAGGCAAACTCCTTCCTTCTTGCATCAATCCACTTGATAGTACATGAGTACCATGTAACAATTCAATCAAGAGTGAATCAATGTCATAGGTGAGAGTTTTACAAATGTAGAAGTATTCCAAATAACCTGAGAGTCTGAGAGATAAAACAGGAGGGAAGACTTGCCTGGCATGTGGCTGCAGTGGCTGTGATTCTAGTTCAAATGTGATACCATATTTGGTCTTCTAAGCACAGACAGGAATAGCCTCTGAGCACTGTCATGAGTGGCCCAAACAAAATCAAAATAAGCATAAAGAAACTTAGAATTAGTAAGAAATAGTTATCTTGGGGCCAGAGAGATAGCATGGAGGTAAAGCATTTGCCTTTCATGCAGAAGGTCATTGGTTCGAATCTCGGTGTCCCATATGATCCCTTGTCAGGAGCAATTTCTGAGATTGGAGCCAGGAGTAACCCCTGAGTGATACCGGGTGTGACCAAAAACCAAAGAAAGAAAAAAAAAGAAACAGTTATCTTGTGAAAATAGACTAGCCATTTATAAAAGACCTTCACTAGTAGCAGTTCACATTTTGGAAAAAACATATTTTTCTTTTGGTATTTGGGCCACACCTGGTGACGTTCAGGGGTTACTCCTGGCTAGGCACTCAGAAATCACTTTTTGCTTGGGGACCATATGGGATGTCAGGGATTGAACCGAGGTCTGTCCTGGGTCAGCTGCATGCAAGGCAAACACCCTACCACTGCACTATTGTACCAGCCCCAACATTTTGGAAAATTTTAAGGCTTTTCCTAGACATTTCAGGTTTAACATCTTTTAAATTATTATTATTATTATTATTATTATTAAAATTGTTATTATTATTATCATTGAGTGTTTACAATGATACAAATATTCATTATTTTGTTATACAGTTACCACATATCACCACCACAAAAGCATTCAAAACATTCCACCAAAACCATTAAACATTTCTTTTTTTTCTTTTTGGTTTTTGGATCAACCTGGCAGCACTCAGAGGTTACTCCTGACTCTACGCTCAGAAATTGCTCCTGGCATTGGGGGACCATATGGGATGCCAGGATTTGAACCACTGTCCTTCTGCATGCAAGACAAATGCCCTACCTCCATGGTATCTCTCCAGCCCCAACCTTAAACATTTCTAATCTACTTCTTTATTCCTCCCTCTGACTCCACCCCTAGCTTGATATTCTCAGTTTTTCAATTCAAGGCCCAGGGTTTGCTATCTTACTCCATACCTCTTTTTCCTTGTATTACCAGATGAGCAATCATCTGGTATTTGTCCTTCTCACTCTGATTATTCCACTTAATCTAATGCCCTGCTAAGTTGTTCCATCTAAATTGTAGGAAACTATATAATTTCTTCGCTTCTTATGGTGACAGTCTTCTGTTACGCTTATATGTGCTACACCATTTTTATCCACTGATTTGTTATTGGACATTTGCTGATGTAATAAGTACCACAATAAACTTGGGCATGGAAATATCTTTGAATTAATGTTTTTGTTTGTTTGGGGGTATATACTAAGAAGTAGAATTTCTGGTTTATATGAAAGGTCTAGCTATTCTGACTTTTTGGAAAATTTCCAAACTGTTTTCCACAACACCCCCACCAATAGTGAATGAGAGTTCTTTTTTTTTAGTAGATGTGCTGCCGAAGCAAGCATGTGAATGAGAGTTCTTTATCCCTACCATTCTAGTTTATATTCTACTATCAATGAGATGGTATATTATTATCAGAAATTCTGATTTGCACATAAAGTGATGATGGATATTTTTGCTTATAGCCTTCTCAGTTTTAAGTAAATAATGATACAGCATTTCTAAGAATTATCCAGCATTGATTGTTCTAGTCTTTATTTGGATCTAATTACTTACATACTGCCATCAAAATGAGAAAGCAAGTCACTGGAGACAATGACCTTACCTCTCACTTTTCTCACAGCTTTCTTCAGTAGGTAAGTTATACCAGTTTGGAACATGGTCCTGGGGTCAGACAGCCTGAATTCAAATCCTATTCTACCAATTCCCAGTTATGTAAGAGTTCAGTAAGCTCTTGAACTCTCTGGGCCAGTTTACTCAGTAAAATGGTAGTTAAAGGACCTCGACAGATTGGTGTCTTGGTGTTACTGCAAGAATTAAATGCATTCAGACATCTAAGTGCACACTCTGAATTCTGGCACTTCCCTAAGCATTCAACAATGTTTCTTAACTTCTTGGCTTGTCTTTGTGTACAAATATATTTAAAAGCAATAAAACAGCTTCATTTTCTTTCTTTCTTTTTTTTTTTGGGGGGGGGCCACACCCAGCGGTGCTCAGGGGTTACTCCTGGCTATCTGCTCAGAAATAGCTCCTGGCAGGCACGGGGGACCATATGGGACACCGGGATTCGAACCAACCACCTTTGGTCCTGGATCGGTTGCTTGCAAGGCAAATACCACTGTGCTATCTCTC
>PVKC010050498.1:0-10565 GCA_004027635.1 Crocidura indochinensis
TTTCTTTCTTTCTTTCTTTCTTTCTTTCTTTCTTTCTTTCTTTCTTTCTTTCTTTCTTTCTTTCTTTCTTCCTTCCTTCCTTCCTTCCTTCCTTTCTTTCTCCTTTCTTATTTCTCCCCTTTTCTGGTTGCTTCTTCTCACAATATCCTGGCACCTACGGTGTTCAGAGATTCCACCATTTAAACCATTTTGTTTCTTCATGGAATATTTATGTGTATATAGAATATATTCTAAATACCTCAAATAAGTGCTATCATACTGTATTTATTCTTCTTCTGACTTATTTCATTTAACATAATATTTTCTACTTCCATCCATGTTGCTGCAAATTGCATGATTTTAACTTTTCTAAGTGCTATATAGAATGATCCCAAATTTTAGATGTGCTGAGTGCAGCAATGAAGAGTGGTGTGTATACATATTTTTGGATGACTGTCTTTGTATCTTGGGGATAGACACCCAGGAATGTGATTGCTGGGTCATATGGAAACTCAATTCTATTTACTGAGAACCCTCCATACAGTTTTCCATTGGGGTTAGACCAGGCAGCATTCCCACCAGCAGTGGATTAGATTTTATTTCATATCACATCCCCGACAACAAGGATTGGTCCCATTATTGCTCATGTGTGCCATCTTTGCTGGTATAAGGTGGTAGGTACCTCATTGTTGTCTTGATTTGGAGTTCCCTAGTGATGAGTGATGATGAACGTGTTTTCATGTGTCTATTGGCCATTTGTTGATCTTTCTTAGAGAAGTATCTATTAATTTCTTATCCCCATTTTTCTATGGATTTATTAGATTTTATGGAGCTAACCTTTCTATCAACCCTTTATCTGATATGCTGAGAGGAAATATTTTTACCATTATATTAACTGTCTTTTAGTTTTAACCAGTGTTTCTTTCACCATAGAAAAACTTTTTAGTTTGATTTAGTCCCATTTATTTAGCTTTGATGTTATAGCTCTTGCCATTGACATTCTATCAACAATGACTTTTTGGGGTATAAGTCTTGAAGTATTCTGTTTATATTTTCCTCAGTTAACTTTATAGATTAGGATCGGTTTCAAGTTCTTTAATTTATTTTGAGTTGACTTGTTTAAAGTGTGAGGTATGGATCAATCTTTAGTTGCTTACGGCTGCTTATGGTTTTTCAGTTGTTTCAACACTATTGGTTGAAGACACTTAGTTCCATTTCAAATTCTTGGCTCCTTTTCCAATGATAGTTGACCATATATTTTGGGGTATGTCACTGGATATTCTGTTCTGGCTCATTGGTCTGAGACTCTACCTCTGTTCCAGTACCATGCTGTTTTGATTATTACTATGGCTTTATAATAAAGCTTCAGACTAGGTAAAGAAATGCCAGCCAGTTTCTTGTTTTTTAGTATGAATTTGGCTAACCTAGATATTTTGTGGTTCTATACAAACTTTATTATTGATAGTTCTAAATCCTTAAAAATGATTTCTGAATTTGGATATGGATTAAATGAACCTGTATAGTAATTTAGGTAACATTGTCATTTTGATGATGTTGATTCTTCCTACCCATGAGTGAGGGTTGTTCTTCCAATTCCTTAGATCCTCTTCAATTTCTTTCTAAAGTGTTTTGAAGTTTTCATGGTATAGGTCCTTCACTTCTCTTGTCAGGTTGATTCCTAGATACTTGATACTTTTTTTTTATCGATTTTAAAATGGTATAGACTCCTCAATTTCTTTCTCCTCTGCTTCATTACTGGTCTAGAGGAAAGCTACTTTCTTTTCTGTATTGACTTTGTAGCTGGTCACTTTGCTGTACTGACTTCCTGTTTCTAGGAGTTTTACTGTGGAATCTTTAGGGTTTTTGATGTACATCATATCATCTGCAAAAAAATTAGTTTGACTTTCTCTTTCCCTATTTGTATTCCTTTTATTCCCTTGTTTGATTGTTATTGCTAGGACTTTCTAAACTATGTTGAATAAGAATAGAGGCAATGGACAGAATTGCCTAGTTCCTGACCTTAGTAGAAATGCTTTTCAGTTTTTTTGACTATAAGGATAATGTTGACTGTGGGCTTTTTGTAGATAACTGTAACTATCTACAAAACCCTATTTTGCTGAATGTTTCATCATGAATGGGTGTTGAATTGTGTCAAATATCTTCTCTGAGTCAATTAATATGATCATGTGATTTTTTTTTTCTCTCTTACTGTTGATGTGGTGTATGAGGCTGATTGATTCACATATGTTGAACCACCCTTGCATCCCTAGGATGAAACCCACTTGGTCATGGTGTATAATCTTTTTGATGTATTGTTGGATTCAGTTTGCTAAGACTTCGTTGAGGATTTTGGCATCCATGTTCATTAGTGAGATTGGTCTGTAGTTTACTTTCTTGATGGTGTCCTTTCCAGCTTTGGGAATAAGTGTGATATTAGCCTCATAAAAGAAGTTAGGGAGGATTCCTGTCTTGAATGTTTTTGAAGAGCCTGTAGATCAATGGTTGTAATTCTTCTCAGAATGTTTGATAGAATTCACCTGTAATACCATTTGGTCTGGAATTTGTTCTTGGAAAGTTTCTTGGTTACTTTTTTCAATTTATTTAGATGTGATTGGCCTATTTAGGCTTTCTACATCCTTCTTATTAAGTCTCTGAATATTCTATTTTTCCAGATATCTATCAATTTCTTCTGGGTTCTCTAACATAACTGAGTACATTTGTTCATAATAACTGCTCATAATTTCTTAACGGTCTGTTGTAATCTCTCCCCTTTCATTTGTGAACTGATTTATTTGGGTGTTTTCCATTTTTTTTCTTTGTGCCAGAGGTTTGTCTATATTTATTCTTTTGAAAAACAAGATCCTGATCTCATTTATTCTTTGTATTGTTTCTCTGTTTCTATGTTGCTTATGTTCTGCTCTGGTTTTTATTATTTCTTTTTTTCTATGTGTGTTTGCTGCTGTCTTCACATATTCTTAAGTTGTCCCTTTAAACTGTTGATTTTGACATTGTCCTCTTTCCTAACATAGGCCTATATTGCTATAAGTTTTTTTCAATTTATTTATTTTGTTCTGTCCCACAGATTTTGACTATTTGTTTCTTCATTGTAATTCATCTCAAGGAATCTATTTCTTCCTTGATTTCCTCTTTGATCCGGCTGTTGTTGAGTAGCATGTTTAATCTCCAGGTGTTGGATTTTCTCCATACTTCCTTTTTAGTCAATCTTGATTTCTGTTGCATAGTGATCTGGTAGGGTGCTTCTTATAAATTTATATTTTTGACTTTGTGCAAGTTAGATTTACATCCTAAGGTGTGTTCTATTCTAGAGAAGGTTTCATTAACATTTGAGAAGTATGTGTATTCCACTTTCTGGGGGTGAAAGGTCCTGTATAAATCCATTAGTCCCAGTTCTTCTAGTTTCTTTGCTAGTTTTCTGCCTAGTGGATCTGTCTAGAGGTGATAATGGTGTGTTGAAGTCTCCTACTACTATCACATTTCCTTCTGTATGTTTCTCTAGGTTTTCAAACAAATGCTTAGATATTTTGCTAACTCTACATTTGGTGATAGGAGTTATTGTTTATTGGTCTAATGTGCCCCTGATCAAGAAATAGTGACCTTCTTTATCTCTGAGCACTTTCTTGAGGTTGAATGCAATTTGGTCTAATATAAGAAAGATAGTGGGCCCATACGGTGGCGCTAGAGATAAGGTGCCTGGCTTGCAAGCACTAGCCAAGGAAAGATCAAGACCATGGTTTGATCCACCCGGCGTCCCATATGGTCCCTGCCAGGAGCGACTTCTGAGCTCATAGTCAGGAGTAACCCCTGAGCATCACCGGTGGCCCCAAAACCTAAAAAAAAAAAAAAAAAAAAAAAAAAAAAAAAAAAAAAAAAAAAAAAAAAAAAAACAGAAAAAAAAAGAATGGACGCCCCACTGTTTTTTTGTTTTCTTTTTGTTTTTCAGGCCACGCCCGTTTGATGCTCAGGGGTTACTCCTGGATACGCGCTCAGAAGTCGCTCCTGGTTTGGGGGATCATATGGGACGCCAGGGGATCAAACCGTGGTCGTGATCTGATCTTTCCTTGGCTAGGGCTTGTAAAGCAGACACCTTACCTCTAGCACCACCTTGCCGGCCCCTATTTTTTGTTTCCTGTTCGCTTGAATAATCTATTTCTAGCCCTTTATTTTAAGTCTGTGTCTATCCTGTTCTTTTAGGTGTGTTTCTTGTAGGCAGGTTTTTCTTTTCTGATCTAACCCTCTACTCTGTGTCTTTTAATGGGGGAGTTTTGTTCATTGATATTTAAGGAGATTATTGACAGAGAGGGGTTTTGTGCTATTGAATTATGTTGGGTTGTTATTGTTACAATTGGGTGTTTGGATGGTGTAATTTATCTCTGAGTAGTTTATTTAGAGTCAATTTGGTTTTCACAAATAATGTCAGGGTTTTTTTTGTGTGTGTGTGAGAGAATGTTTTTATTCTTCCTTCCCATATGAATGAGAGTTTTGCCGGGTAGTGGACTCTAGGTTGGAAGGTTTTTTTTTGTTGTTTTTTTTTTTTTTTTGGTTTTTGGGCCACACTCGACTCAGGGGTTACTCCTGGCTATCTGCTCAGAAATAGCTCCTGGCAGGCACGGGGAACCATATGGGACACCGGGATTCGAACCAACCACCTTTGGTTCTGGATTGGCTGCTTGCAAGGCAAACACCACTGTGCTATCTCTCTGGGCCCTCGGTTGGAATTTTTAATCATTCAGTAGTTTAAATATTTCACTCCACTATCTTCTTGCTTGTATTGTTCTAAATGGGAGATCTGGTTTGATTATATGTTCCTTCCTTTGTACTTTATGTTTTTCTTCTTTATTTTTGCTTTCTCTCTTGTTTTTTTGCCATTTAGATAGTAATCTAAATATGTCTTTTTGGTCTCTTTGGATCTATTTTATTCAGAACTCCTTTTGCTTCTTGTATTTGTACAGGTGCCTCTTTCCAGAGAGTGGGAAAATTCTCTGATACTATTTTCTTCACTACTTGTTCTTCTTTCTCTTTTTTCTCCACTTCTGATATTTCTGTATTCCTGTTTCATTAAGTATCTCACAGTATCTTTCAATGTTTTGTCTCTTATTTATTGATTTCTTTATTGTTGCTGGCTTGCATTTTGTCTTTAATTTTATCCGTGCTGTTCTCTATGTGTGTAATTCTGCTATTGTGGCTTGCTAGCATGTTTTTGAGTTCCCTTATTTCCATTTGAATGGATTCTTTCAACTTCTGGTAGAGTTCTTTAAGTTGGTTGAATTGTTCTTCTAGGGATTTCTTAATTTCTTTGGTTAGTGATTCTTTGAATTCCATTACTGAGACATTAAATGCTGATTTTAGGTGCTCTTTTATCAAGTTCATGCATTTTTGGAGGACGTGGAAATCTGTTAGGATTTTTCTCCTTATTCCCAGCTGCTGGTGTCTTCCTTATTTTCCCCAGTGTTCTTTTGTATGTGGTGGTTTGGGTTGCGTCTTCAGGGGGACTGGGCAGCAAAGACGGGAGGTGGGGCACAGGAGTTCTCATCAAAGAGGCCATGGGATCAGGTGAGGGTGGCTGTGCAGTTCTGATTGATTTAAGGGGCCCGCTTTCCTGCAGTCCAACTTAAATTCCTTCCCTTGCCTCTCTGGCCTTCCCAAATGTGGGGTCCCGCAGAGTTGGGGTGTCTGGTATTTTGAGTGGTGGCTCCAGTGTGATCTTACTGGCATCAGCTGTGACTGCGGAGGCCTTGGAGAAGGGGGTCATTAGCCTCAGTGGAGATCACAGGAAATGGGGACATGGGCCACTGGAAAGTGTCAATTGGTGCAAGTGTCAAACTCTTGGGTTTGTTAACATGGATTTGTAACATCCAGAATCAGAAGGGAAGTTGGTAGGAAATGTGATCTCTAAGTATATACTATAGTGTACTTGGGAGATACGCTGGAATGATTCAGATAAGCTGAAACTTGAGAGGAGTAATACTAAATAGTACTATTCTTTCTACCATTGATATACATATAAGACAGGCCACTGAAAATCTCTGCTTATTGAGAATATATGTTTTGACAGTCATTTTCTCTTTGACACCTTCTATTTCATGTCAAGGTTACATACTTGGAATTCAGTAGGTTACATTATTGCAAAAATTATTTGAACTTTTCATTTGTATACATATTTCTATTATGAACGATTCTTGTAAGCAACACTAAATGTCTTTCTGAAATTAAGAATTTAAAAAATAGTACAGTCATATATAAAATAGTTCCAATAATTTTACATAATATCTGATTTGTAGTTTCAGAATTTCATTTACAAAATATATGTTACTGTATATATATATATATATACTTTGTTGCTTTCACTTTTTCAAATTGCATAAATATTTTATTGTGTGAATTTATATCCTTTAATAGCAATTCTCTTTTTTTTTTTTTTTGGTTTTTGGGTCACACCCAGCAGTGCTCAGGGGTACTCCTGGCTCCATGCTCAGAAATTGCTCCTGGCAGGCACGGGGGACCATATGGGGCACCGGGATTCGAACCGATGACCTTTTGCATGAAAGGCAAATGCCTTACCTCCATGCCATCTCCCGAGCCCCTAATAGCAATTCTTTAATGGGCCACTGAGATAACCCAGGCTTAGAATATATGCCTAGCATATGCAAGTTCCTGAGTTTAGTTTCTGCACCTTCATGTTTCCAAGTACTGCTACATGGGGCACCCATATTAAAAACATTAAAACAATTAGAAATAGTGTTTATTTTATTGCTTTAGGACAATAAACTATAGTTTTCAATCTATTCCAAGCACTCTGGTTGTAGATTTCTTCCAGCAGTACTCGTGGACTATGCAGTGTTGAAGATCAAACTTAGAACTCACCCAGGAGGAGTATGTATTACAGTCCTTTGAGACATCTCTTAGCTTAAAAAAATCAAATAAAAGTAACACTCCAGCGTCCGGTGAGGTGGTGCTAGAGGTAAACTGTCTGCCTTGCAAGCACTAGCCAAGGAATGACAGTGGTTCGATCCCCCAGCATTCCATATGGTCCCCCCAAGCCAGGGGCAATTTCTTAGCACTTGGCCAGGAGTAACCCCTGAGCATCAAACCACACACAAAAAATAACACTCTAAAAATCTCTTTCAGCATTCAGGCCTTACAGTTCTGTGAATCTATAATATACCTCTAATTTTGAGTCATTATGAAAGTTTTCTCTACCTAGTGGTTCTGTATGGTAGGATGGGCAATGAGATATGTTTATTAGAGAATTCAGTTACATTTAATACCATTCCTGGAGATGACATTTCTTATAATATTTTAATTGCCATATATAATTGAGTATAAGCAGGGTTTTTCTGGCACAAAATGTGTATCAAAAAAAAAACAATCTTGGCTTACACTTGGGTCATACAGGTTATTTGATACCACGCACACACACCCAATTAAATGCACATAGTCTCCAGTCATCTTCTGCCATCTGCTGGAGGGGGCAGAGTTTTAGCTCAGTTTACAAGTCATGGCTGAGCTGAAGAGGTAGGCGGCTGAACTGAACTGTATGTGCCACTGAACTAATTAGCCCACAATATTCTGCGCTTTGTATGAGATTGTCAGCAGTGATGATGGTGTCTGAGAACTCAGTGATGATGACAATGTCTATGCTGATACCCACACATCATATACAGCTGAAGCTCTGTTTGGACATACAGATGAGGAGGAAGAGGAATCCAGTTTTAAAGCATTTTAACCTTTGTGAGTTAGCTTGATTACCTGTTAAGCTAAAGTTTTCTGTACTTTACTTAAAGCTTTAAAGTTACTGTTGCTAGTTTACAGGTTTTTTTAGCAATAAATATTGGAAAACATTTTACCTACTTATTCCTCAATTATTGTAATTATTTTGGGTATATATTTTTATTTTTGAAATTTACCAGTGGCTGCTGCATTTTCCACCTCGACTT
Source organism: Crocidura indochinensis (assembly GCA_004027635.1). Taxonomy (NCBI): domain Eukaryota; kingdom Metazoa; phylum Chordata; class Mammalia; order Eulipotyphla; family Soricidae; genus Crocidura; species Crocidura indochinensis. Next base: position 7,935 of record PVKC010050498.1, read on the forward strand.
GTTCTCGAGTCACTAAGTTTTCCCAGTTTTTAGGGTAAGATTAAGAGGATCAGTTTATACTCAGATTGGTTTATTCTTAAGTATAAATGGTATATGAAAAATTCAACTGTGTAATTGGGTGTCTCCATGAACTCCATAACATGCTAAACAGGACAAAGTGAAATCGGTTTGGATGAACTTGATTGCCCAGCTAATCTCATCACCTTTCAGTTGCTAGACTAGAATAGTGCTAGATGTCAAGCATCAATACAGGGAATCGCAATAGTAAATGTGAGCTCATTTGAATGATTAAATGATATAAAGGCAAAATTGCTGATACAGATACAAAATAGTTCAACTTCTTCCCATGGAACCTGTTCACTTGCACAAGAATCAAGTTGTGGGTTGGAAACCTAGTAGATCAGGCAGGCTTCTTGCCTTTCATGCTTATCACCTAGTTTGAGTCTATTTCTAAAACTGCCCTATGTTAGAAATAAGAATGAGCACTTGTAGAACTTTGAAAGAAGAGATATTTGGAAAAGATCACAATTTGTGTTCTCTAATTTTTCCTTTCTTTCTCACTTTTCCTATGGTCATTTGTTAATTATTGGAAAGTCAAAAATCACATATTCATACATGATATATAATGAAGTATAGGAGTTTTACTTTATGTTTATGTCAATTTGATTATTTTAATGACATTTGTAACAAACTATCATAATCTGCTTACAACAGAAATTTTTGTGCTAAAGGCCTGAGACCACAGTGTTGGCAGAACTGTGCTCTTTCAACTTCTCTCCTAGCCTCTGATTTCTCTTCACCTGTTTTTTTTCCCTGTTCATTACTCATTAGGCAAATTTCTCCATATTAGTCATTTTAAGGTCCTACCAATTATTTAAAGTCAAATTCCAAATAATATCACATTTTCAGGATATTGATTTGATGGAGTTAATCAATATTCCAACGTGAATTTTGAAAGGATTCATTCAATCCTTTTTTTTGGTTTTTGGGCCACACCCGGTGTTGCTCAGGGGTTACTCCTGGCTATGTGCTCAGAATCCCTCCTGGCTCAGGAGACCCTATGGGATACCAAGGGTCAACTGCCTGCAGGGCAAACCCCCTACCACTGTGCTATTGCTCTGGCCCTTAGGATTCATTCAATTCTTTTGGGGGGGGGCACACCCAGCAGTTCTCAGGGGTTAATCCTGACTCTATGCTCAAAAATCGCTCCTGGCAGGCTAGGGGAACCATATGGGCTGCCAGGAATTCGAACCACCATCTTTCTGCATGTAAGGCAAACACTCTACCTCCATGCCCCACGATTCATTCAGTTCTTAAGAGTTAAACAGTTTATGTGCTTTAAAGGCAGAATTCTTTATCACTGAAACTCCATGAGCAAAATATTATACTATCTCTTTTTTTATAGATACTTTTCTGCCTATGAAAGCTAGTATCGTTTTCTGTTTACTGAATAATTTCTGTGCACAGGAATAAGAGATATTACATCTGGGTATACACTTCACAGTGATAGAATAAGAAAAATTGAAACAGGCAGTTGCAGAAAAGAAAAAAAAAACTTGAAAAATTTTTTATTTCAGTTTTGTTGAAGTAAACCAAGTACATAATTGATTGGAAAAGAAAATCCAGTAAGCTCTAGAAATAACCACATACAGAATAAGCAAATAGCATATTTTTAATATAATTTTTATTTTTAAACATGTTGGGTTACATATCGTTGGCAGTCATATTTTAGGTACAAATTAATATAAAGTCAGGGGAACTTCTATCCCCAAAAAGTCCTCAGTCCACCTCAGTTTCCATCCTACTTCCCATATCCTCTCCCCTCCCCCCCAGGGGGTTGCTAAAGCAAGTGGTCCCCTCTGAGTCTAATTTGCTACTTGGTGGTCTTACACCTGTTTGGTCTTGGTTACCGCCCTTTCTCCCCCTGATTGGGAAAGGGGACAAGTCAGTATAAGTTATGTGGATTTGTTTGAGAAAGAAGAAAAAAAAATAGAAGATAAAGAAAAAAAACGGATAAATAAAAATAAGTAAATAATAAAAGAGAGAGGGGTCATATACTCCGGGAATGGGTGGAGTCCTTCCAGAGGCTTTCATTATTGGTTTGAGAGGTGGGGGGGAGGGGGGGAATGAAGGTGGTATAGAATAACCGTACATAAAGAATCGTCAAATGAAATATCCAGTGAACATTCAAAAAAAAAATACCATATATAGGCCATGGTATTGACATAGAAATGTGGCAGTAAACATAAGAAAAGAAAAGAAGAGAATAAATAGATATACATATACATGGAGACACTCACTTCAGTAGTCAATCCACAATAATAAGATCAACAAAAGATAGATACGTAAATAATGATTAAAAAAAGATTGTTTTGTGCTTGTTATTATTATTTTCCCTCCTGCAGATGCACAGTAAATATTGGGGTCATTCGAAGGAATTTCCTTTGGCTAAGAGATACAGGGTTTCTCCACCCTTGCCATATATTGTCACGGGATTGACTATAGACTCCTTTCAGGTTCATTTGCTCTCCCCTAGGTGGTTTTGTGTGGGAGATTTCTGCTGTATCCTGGGTGATAAAATCAGACGTCTGTATCTGGAGGTCTTGGCATCTACACGAGCCAAGGGGTTGA
>PVKC010050499.1:0-10566 GCA_004027635.1 Crocidura indochinensis
GATAGAGGGAGTGATGGGAAGGGCCCTGACACATTGTATATCTCAAATTCATCTATGAATAATTCTATTGAACACAATCATTTCAACACAATAAGCATTTAAAAGAACTGTAAGATACCACTGCATAGTTACCAATTAAAATATGAAAATATCAGAACAGTGAGAATACCAAATTCTATCAAAGTGATGCCAATACAAACTTACTGTTATAGGAATTTATTTGTATTGATTATGGGAATTAATGCAAAATAGTTCAGTTCCTTTGAAAGATAATTTTTCTGCTGTAGATCTAAATAAATTCTACCATCTGACCCTTAATCATGCTCCTTCATCTTTACTCCTGGAAATTGAAAATATATGCTTACACAAAACCTGCACAGAAGTATTTTTATAAATAGTAGCTTTCATAATTTCCCAAAGCAGGAGAGATCAAACTGTTTTCCACTAGATGAATGAATAAATTAATTTTCCTGCCTTCAAACAGTAGATATTTATACTAAAACACTTTGAGCTTTCAAATCTTGAAAGACATGGAATATGACTGAATATTATTAAATGAAAGAAGCTAAAATTTCTAAAAAGACTTTATGTTGAATCTGATTATGAATCATATTCATAATCAGTAAAAGAAAGGAGTAGACAGTAAATTGATCAGTACATAACCAGGGTATAAACTCAAAAGAAGAGGTGAATAAAACATAATAAATTTTAAAACAGTGAAAATAAGCTAAATAATATTTTACTTATTTTATTGAAACACTGTGGTTACAAGATTGTTCATAATACAGATGTGTTTATTCCCAATAATAAAAAGTTGTTCATGAGTTTCAGTCAGAAAATGTACAAGAAGCTTCAGCAGTGCACACTTCCCATTGGATAATTATTTTTATATTTTACTTGACCTTCCCCTTACTGATATTGGAAGTTGGCAGTTGTGGCTTTGGACTCAGCAAAGGGAGCAAAGAGAGGCCATGAAACAAAAAGGAAGACTGTCTCTGATGAGTCACTGATAACTGGCTTGATATTATTTCTCTGCCTCTACTCTGCTTCTTCAGATCTGTATACCTGAGGAGTTATAAATATGGCATTTGGGTGGTTTCACCACTTGTGAATTTTTATTTTACACTCTCCCTCTATTCCCTGCCTGCCTCTAAGGCAGATATTTTTCTCTCTATTTCTCTTTCACTCTTTCTCATTTTCCCCCTTTAAGCAGTATCATTTAAAAAAATGTTACTGAGGAGTATTGATCCTATTAATTTGTCTTTAAGCGGCAAATTATAGTCCAGTGAGATCATTTCCTGCTAGCAGTATCAAAGTGGTCCCTTATCTGCCTGAACTGCATTCTCCCTCTATTTATAGCAGCTTCCTACCATGTAACACGTTCTCTTAATCCTCCTCTCTATTGTCTTCAGATAATATTACAAAACTATCTTTTGTCTTTTGATATCCCATATGAGTGCGACCATTCTATATCTATACCTCTTTCCCTGACACATTTTGCTCAGCATAATACTCTCCATATCCATCCATATATAAGAAAATTTCATAGCATCATTTTTCCTAACAGCTGTGTAGATTCCACTATGTAGATATACCACTGATTCTTCAGACACTCATCTGTTCTCGGGCATTTGGGTTGTTTCAAGTTTCTGGCTATTGAATAGTCTATGATGAGCATGGGGTTGCAGATGCATTTATGTATTGTGATTTTGAGCTTCAAGGACATATCTCAGTAGTATTATTGCTAGGTCAATTGAAAGCTCAATTTCTAGTTTGATATGGATCGCCCATAAGGTTTTCCAAAAAAACTGGATTAGATGTTATTCTCACCAACACTGAATGTGAGTCCCCTTTCACTACATCGACACCACAACTAGTTGCTCTTGTTCTTTATGATATGTACCAGTCTCTGGGGTGAGATGATATGTAGCTTTGACTATATTGGGGAAAATTCTTTAAATTTTCATTTTGTCAGTTTTTAATCATGCATAGGTTCTATTATCACATAAATATTCTTTAAAAAATCTCACTATTATTTGAACTTTTGTATTATCTGTATTCACATATCCCATTTTATTTCTGATTTGGTTTATTAAGTTTCTCTTTGTGAGTCCTTCTAATGTTTTGCAGTACTTTTAGTTTTTCCAAAGAACCAATTGTTGCTTTCGTAGATCTTTTGGATTGCTTTTTGGGTATTCAGTTCTTTAATTTCTGCTCAAAGATTTACTATTTACTACTCTTACCTGCTTTTGGATTACACTTTTGGTAATTTTCTAACTGTTTAACCTTTGCCATTAAGTTATTTATGAGGTTTCTGTTTTTCTACCTAGTGAAATATTTACAGAGTTATAAATTTTTCTCATAAAAGTGCTTTTGCTTTGTTTCATAAATCCTGAAAATGTGTGTCTTCATTCTCATTTCTAACAGTATTCTTTTGATTTTTTTCTCTAAGCCACTCGCTGTTCAATAATGAGCTGTTTAATTTCCAGGTGTTAAAGTTATTTTTCTGTCTGTTAGTAATATATATATATATATATATATATATATTCAGTGCATCATGGTCTCTAAAAATAGTTGATATAATTTCTATTTCTTTATTTTATGGAGATATGTTTCATGTTCCACCATGTTGTGTATTACAAAGAATGTCCCATGTGCACTTGGAGAATGTGTATTCAGCCTTTTGGGCAAGAAAGACTAAAAATGCCCTATATATAAAAATATATAAAGCCTCTCCCATTTTTTTCAAAGCCAGTATATTATTGTTAAGGGTTAGTCTTATTGATCGATCAAGAGGTAATAAGTGCACATTCATATGCAGCCTATTTTTTAATGGTTAGCTTTCATATCTTTCTGTTTTATTTCAATCTACTCGACCGCTCATGAATCCAAAATTTTATTTTTATTTTGTTGATATAATCTATTTTTAGTTTGAGATATGCCTTTTAGCATTAGCTTAGATTTATATTCATACAAAAGGATTGATTTTTTTTTTTCTCTGCTACATTTCCAATAAACTTCCCTGGATCAAAAATCTACTCGTCACCAAGGCGTTTATTTACTCTTATGCTGACTTTTGACACAGCTGAAAGACACAATTGAACAGACTTTGTTCTGCCTTTAAAATACTATAGTAGAGGGCTAAACAAGCAAATTATATGGCAACTTGATAAAAGTTGAAATTTTCAACTTTATATTACATACTTCAAAAAAGTCATATAATCACTTTTAGTTTCTATATCTGTTACATTTGACAAATAACAATTTGATAGATGTTTGATAAATTTTTGACAAATTGAAAGTAAATTTAAAGTTTTTTTTTATAAACATAATAATTGACCTACTTTTTTCTTTCAGGCAGAGTGGGAACAAAAAAGACAACACAACAAACTGAGAAATGAGCTACTGAATTTAAATGAAGCGATAGTAACCGAACATGTCTCATCAGGAAAAATAAAGTCATGAAATGTTTCTATACATGGATCGACATGAAACTATTATGCTGAGTGAAATAAGTCAGAAGGAGAGAGAAACACAGAATAGTCTCACTCATCATTGGGATTTAAGATAAATAAAAGACATTATTGTAATAATGCCCAGAGACAAAAGAGATGAGAGTTGGAAGGACCCGCCCAAGAATGAAGCTTACCACAAAGAGTGGTGAGTGCAGTTAGAGAAATAGCCACATTACCAACTATAATGACAATGGTAATGAGTTAGAGAAATAGAATTATTACAGGCAGGTATGTGAAGAGGTGTTATTATGGGGGAATTGGCGGTGGAATGTTGTACTGGTAAAGGGATGTTACACTGGTAAAGGGGCAAATTTTTTTTTAATGACTGAAACCCAACTATAAACATGTTTGTAATCAGGGTGCTTAAATAAATAAAGAAAAAAATAGAATGTAGGTCCTCTTTAAGGTTATAAAGAATTCACTAGTGAAATAAATATGTGCCTTTTTTTGTTTTTAGGAAAACTTTATTATCATTTCAATTTCCTCAATAGTGATAAGGTTCTTCCAACTTATTTTTGTTCTATCTTGAAAGGTTAAAAACATCCATTTCTTCTAGGTTCTCTCATTTTGTGCCACAATGATTCTGAAAGTATCTTCTGAAGATTCTTTGAGTTTCAATGGTGTCTGTTATGATTTTTCCTGCTTTTGATCTGATTTGTTTTTATTAGGGTTATCACAATCTTTGCGAGTTTTATTAGTGGTTATCAATATTGTATAGTTTTTTTTTTTCAAAGAGCAAACTCTTGGTTTTATTGATCCTTTGGGTTATTTTGGAGGATTACATTGTCAAAAATATTCAAAAATTCATTAATTTCTGCACTATGTTTTATTATTTCCATCCTGATACCTGTTTTTTGGTCTTTTGTTAGTCATTTTACAGTTTCTTAAGTTGTGTAGTCAAGTTGTTTATGGGAGCCCTTTCTTTCTTTCTCATGAGTGCTGCCTAAGCTATAAACTTTTATCTGAATACTGCTTTTGCTGTGTCCCACATGTTATGATAGCTCATAAATTCATACAATTTTTTTCAAGGAATAGTTTGATTTTTCTCCTTGATTTCCTTTCTGATCTACTGATAGTTGAATAATAAGCTATTTAGTTTCTATGTGTTTGCATTGTTTCCCTATTTTTGTTTGTGATAAACTCTAATATCAGTGCTTCTTAGTCTGAAAAGGTAGTTGGTATGATTTCTGTTCTTTTGACTTTGTGGAGGTACATTTTGTCTCTAGCACATTATCAATTCTGGAGAATGTCCAATGTGCATTAGAGAAAGAAGTATAATTGGCTTTGGGGGGATGAACAGGTACATACATATTATGTATGTATGGTATATATATATAAGAGGCATGTATGTAGTATATACACATTTAATGGTATGTGTATAGTATATATATTCAGTATATATATGAGAGGGGTGTATGTAGTGTATGTATATTTAATATCAGTTGTTTTTTATATTTATTTTATATTTTTTAGATTTGGAGGCCATACCCAGTGATGCTCAGGGATTACTCCTAGCTATGCCCTCAGACCATCTGGGACACCGGGGAATCCAACCACGGTCCTTCCTAGGTTAGCATGTGCGAGGCAAATGCCCTAATACTTGTGCTAATGCTCTGGCCCCTGATAGCAGTTGTTTTGAGAATTTTTCTGGTCTCTTATTTTTTGCATATAGTTCTGCATGGTGTGTATGTTCCTTAACTGTTAAGAAGTGATCTTCATTGTCTCATAAACTTTATGAACTTGAATTTTGTCATTGGTATAGCCTCCCAGGACTTTTTGATGAGGTTATTTGTTTGAAGAATTGTCTTCAAATCTTTGACTTTGAATCTGTGTTTATTCTGACTATTCACATATGTTTCTTGTAGACAACAGAATTTTGTGTTCAATTTTTCTCATCTATTCTGCCTCTGTCTCTTAATTGGTGCATTTAATACACTGACATTAACAGAATATTATCATGGAATTTTGTGCTATCTCTCTATAGATATTTGGTGTGTTTGCAAAGTTTATCTTGTTTTAAAGTAGCCCCCTTAGTTTTCTTAGCGGTGGTTTTGAATCTTTGAAGTTTCTGAGCTGTTACTTATCTATGAAGTTGTGTAGCATTCCTTTAAATCTCAATTCACGTCTGGCTATGTAAATTCTTGGTGAGCCATTCATTTTAATGAGTTTTTTCCTCTAAATCTCACCACTGTCTTGTGTCTAATAGTTCCCCTTGGTAAATTTGCTGTATATCTTAAGGATACTCCTTTGTATATAATTTCATTTTTTGTGGGGGAATGGGGTTGGACCACACCCAGAGACCCTCAAGGGTACTCCAGGCTTTGCCCTCAGAAATCGCTCCTGGCAGGCTTGGGGTTCCATATGGGATGGTGGAAATCAAACGTGGGCCCATCCTGAGGCAGGCATGAACGATGCAAATGCCCTATAGCTGTGTTATCTCTTCTGCCCCCGTGATTTCCTATTTTAATCTTGCTGCTTTTGGTATTCTATCTATATCTATTGTTTCATCATTGTGATTAAGACTTGCTTTGGAGTGTCTTTATTTGGGTCTCTTTTAACTCATACAATATAGGCATCCTGAATGTGAGCATTTGTGTTCTCTACCTCTGAAAATTTTTCATCAATGATGTCTTTGTTACATCTCCATAGGGATTTTCTTCCTGGCTCTTTGTGACCCTAATTAGTCTTATGTTCTTTCTGCTGAATTTATCCCAAAGTTCTCTTATCTGTTGTTTATTTTGAGGCTCTGTGTCATCTGTTGTTGTCTGGAGGCATTTTATACTTCATCTTGAGTTTACTGAGTTAATCTTCAATTGTTCCTCTACTGGGGAATCTTTTCAATGAATTTTCCATTTTGCCTACAAGTTTTAACGTTCTGATATTTCAGTTTGTATTGTTTTCATTTCTGTTCTCATGTCCTCCTCTGTTTTATTGACAATGTTAATGTTTCTTTGGTTTTTGTTTTTTGTTTGTTGAGTTGTTGATCATTCTAAGCATTTCTGCTCTGAACTTTATTTCAGAGAGATTATTTAAAATTGTTACTGATCTACAGGATTGCAAACTTCACCAACTAGACATGGTGCGTTTGGTGCTGTGTTACTATGCTTCCTTTTGCAGTCTTCAGGTGATTCAACCCTCAGTCACTGTCTCAGGAGAAGTTACCTGTGTGAGAGTTTATTTTGAAACCACAATAAACTACTGCCTTTTTGGTAAGCCATGTGTCTATGCATTGTCTCTGGCCTATATGTAAGGGACCAAAATTCTGTTTATTTTGGCAGGTCAGTTAACTCTGCCTGAATTCTGTAGTTTACTTCTGGTCTCAGTCTCCCACACCTGTGAATATGAGACCTTGGAGTCCATTCATTTATTATATGATATTTTTTGGTGATTGTGAATAAAATTTTCATAGACTTACTTGTCATAAGTTTTAAAATTAGAGTAAGCAGATACATAGGAGTGTTATTGCTATATCAAAGAATAGAATATACTTAATTTTTAAGTCATAATTTCTTTGAATAAGGCTATAGCAAGTTTCCATTGTTATGAATTATAGAATTCCTATTATACTTCATTCTCCTTTCTGATTATTGTTCATTTTTGTTTATAGTTTAATTTCACTATGGTATGAAAATATTCATTTTATTATTATATAGAATTTGAAAAATAGTTTGATGATCCAGATCACGGTCTACCTCAGTATTAGTTTCTTGTGAACTTGAAAAGAAAATGAATCCAACTGCTGTTATATGGAGTATTCTTTCCATTATGTGTCAATTACATCAAATAGATCAATAGTTCTGTTGAGGTCAAATCTCTCTATACAGATTTTCCACACGTTTAACCTGGCAATTACTTAAAGTGTGTCACTTAAATCTCTAGCTTTACAGTGGAATTATCAATTTCTACTCTCAATATTGCCTCCTTTAGGGTTGCTTTGTTTTCTCAGAGTTTCAACTATTTCATCATCATATAATATTACTCTCTATCTCTGATAATTGGTTTTATTTTGAATTTTCTGAGTTTAAATAATTTTTATATTTGTTTGCCATATCTTCAACTCATTCAATCAATCACTTTATTTTCAAAGGAATTTTTCTGTTTCTGTATTTTGGGGTTACTCTTTCTAAGAGCTCAACTTTTTCTGCTTACATTCCCTTTTGTATTTCTTTATTCTATACTGTTAGAAATTTTATTTTGTTTTATTTATTTATTTACAACTTCTAGGACATACATGGTAATGCTCAGGTGTTATTCTTGGTAGGTGCGCAGAAATTATTCCTGGAGGTGCTTGTGGGATCTGGGTAGGTTGTATGCATGGTAAACACTCCATCTACTATACTATCATTTTGGTCCCCACTTTTAGAGTTCTTCATATGTTCATTATACATCTATTAAATTCCTTATTTGGTAATTCCAGCACCTGTATTATATTTAAGACTAGCTCTTGTGTTAATTTTGACTCATGATTTATACTGCTTTCTAGCATTTCTTTTGATTAAAAAATAAAAATAAATGTCAACTATATAAAAATTGAGACAAATAGGCTAAATGTGAGATTTTATGTTTACATAACTATAATTTTCCATGACTTTTAATTCTTATATTGTAGTTTTTGTTTTTCTCTTTGACTTTGGTCTTTTCTAAGCACTTCTTTTTAGAGAAAGTTGGTTTATCTTAGTTGTTTCATCACTGATATTGTGGTATGATGTATGAAAATTCGAGTTCTGTGATTTTAAAAATAACTATCCATTGAACATGTCTCTGGGCTTGACTGTCGTCTGCTACTTAGATCTATTTATCTGAGTAGTTAAGAGTAAAATGTGGGAGCAGATTAGAGGAATGGTTTGGAATAGAAAAACGTAATTTGGGCTCTGATAAATACTTAGTTTTTGGAAAATAGAACATTGTTATTTAGAACATATTTTGCAATAGTTAATCTAGCCAGCACCCCAAAGAGGAGATCTATTTAGAGATTCAGTACGAAAATGGGGTGGGGATTAAAAACAATAAGATTCATGAAAATGTAGGTGTAGAATTCCCCTAAGACAATTAGTTTTTCACTCTCACTGGAGCAACTTTTCTACTCCATTTTTTTTTTTTTGCTTTCAATAAGCAAATTGTAACTCCAAGTCTAATTTAGCCTCTCTTATTAAATTTCAAAGTCACATACTTCCCTGATATTCAGATCTCTTTTGGGACCAATAAAAGCCATAAATTTACAGTCTGTTTTTGGTTAAATGATAGAGGTAACTTCCCAGATCTCTTTCCAATAAGCTGAAATGTTCAAGCAGATGCCAGAGACATAAGTAGGATTTAAAAAAATCTTAAAAATTCTTTGGGATATACCCTAAGAACACAAGAATTCAATAAAAAAAAAAACCCTTTCTCACACCTATATTTATTGCAGCACTATTCACAATAGCCAGGCTCTGGAAACAACCAAGATGCAATTCAACAGACGAATGGCTAAAGAAACTTTGGTACATATGCACAATGGAATATTATACAGCCGTCAGGAGAGATGAAGTCATGAAATGTTCCTATACATGGATGTACATGGAATCTACCATGCTGAGTGAAATAAGTCAGAGGGAGAGAGAGACATACACAGAATAGTCTCACTCATCTATGGGTTTTAAGGATAAAAAAGTCATTTTTGCAATAATCCTCAGAGACAATGAGAGGAGGGCTGAAACTTCCAGCTCACTTCATGAAGCTCATCACAAAGAGTGGTGAGTGCAGTTACAGAAAAAACTACACAAAGAACTACCCTAATCATGTGAATGAATGAATGAGGAAAATGGAAAGCCTGTCTGGAGTACAGGTTGGGGTGGGTTGGGAGGGAGGGAGATTTGGGACATTGGTGGTGGGAATTTGCACTTGTGAAGGGGGTGTTCTTTACATGACCAAAACCTAATCACAAACATATATGTAATCAAAATGTTTAAATAAAGAAAAAAATTAAAGAGTACTTTAGTTTGAGTTTAAAAAAAATTCTTTGTTGTTTTTGTTGTTGTTTTGGCCACACCTGGTGATGCTTAGGGGTTACTCCAGACTATGCACTCAGAAATAACTCCTGACTTGGGGGACCATATGGGATGACAGGTATCAAACCAAGGTCTATCCTGGATTGCTGCATGCAAGTCAAACTCCCTACAACTATGCTATCTCTCCGGCCCCAAAATTCTATTAATTTTGAATAAAATTAAAAATTTCACTAAAGCTGTACTGAAAGAACTATAATATGTTTCATACACACAGCCTATAATTAAAAAGTGCAATGAATCTATAAGGCAATTATTAAGTGACCTACTTTCCAATACTGCTTGATTTTTGCTAATTGATGTTGTTTTGTGTTAAAGAAACCTTAGTTACTCATATTTGAACATAAAGAATTATGTGAAATGCATTACTTAGTAGAAAATATTTTCCAACAGGATTAAATTGTATTTATTACTGAATTAATTAATTACTAAAATAATGACAAAAACTAGAATCTATTCTAGAAATGCCTGGAGGCCTCTACCAAACTCTACCTTACCTTCTTCTTGATCATTCAATTTATTGTATTTATGCTGTACTAAAATAAGAATACAGTTTTTTAAATAAAGTTGCTATTTATTTTTCAAAAATGTCAATTCAGAGCTATTGGGAATACTTACTTCTTTACAAATGTACAGCAAATAAAGGAATATTTGATTGGACAATTGCTGTTAACAGAAAAATGCGTGACAACATATAAAAACTGTACAGAAAATATTGCAACATATGGCACTGTATTTTTTCCAGTAAAGCAAACCTCTGGGGATCCAATTCTTTGATACTAATTGCAGCAGTAATTAGAAATGATGTTGGTTAGTGTTCATCATTGTTCTCCATGTTAAGTGCAAATATACAACCAAAGTATGTTCCTTCTTCCACCCAGCTGGTGGCTTGACAAGTTCACCTCTAAAACTGGTCAAGTTATTCTAATTCTGGGGATTTGTCACATTCACACACTATCCAGAATGAAACAGATAAATCATTTACTTAAAGGCAAGTGAAATTGTTT
>PVKC010050500.1:0-10588 GCA_004027635.1 Crocidura indochinensis
GGGCACGGGGGATCGAACCACGGTCGTCCAAGGCTAGCGCGGTAAGGCAGGCACCTTACCTTCAGCGCCACCACCCGGCCCCTCAATTTGAATTTATCAGGATACTCTAACCTCTTGTCCCCCTCCCCCCAAAAGGCAAGAGAATAAAGACGCTGAGGATATAATTATTTCCTGCTCATGAGTTCCATGAGGTATATATATATATATATATATATATATATATATCACAGTAACTCAGCAAAGAGTAACACACTGATATAGTTATCAGGCCTCTAGTGTTCAAAATGTTTTAGCATAAGTTCTATAGGGGTCTGGAATGTCAAGATTATTTCTAGAATGAATGATTAAGGAAAGGATAATTATAAAATGGCATTGGAATGCTTTGTGTTTCTTGAACTCTCAGGAATATTATAAGAAACTAGAGAAGAAGCAAGTGGATGAAGAACTGCTTGGTCAAAGGAGCCAGGCTGAATCTCACAAGCTGGTCACACCCTACATTCAGAAGGCAAAGGCTGAGAAATCAGGTAGGATCTGGGGTGACCCTAGATAAGACTGAACTTGTAACTATTCAGAGGGTACGTGGGTAAGATGCCTGTCTTGATTGCTTTTTATACAGTAGTTCGAAGAGAGGGCTGTCTGGGCCAGGTAACTATATCTACATGCTTCAGCCCTCGCCGAGCTATAGATGCTGTACCTCGTCGACTTCAGGAACAGGTAGGTGTATCATATACCCAATATTTTCTTCCCTTTTGGAGCACCAAAAGTTCACACTTGAATTCAAGTTGCAAGTTAAGAGTGAGGAAGAGGGGCCGGAGTGGAGGTACAGTGGTAGAGTGTTTGCCTTGTACACAGCTGACCCAAGATGGACCACGGTTCAATCCCCCCCTGCATCCCATGTGGTCCCCCAAACCAGGAGCGATTTCTGAGTGCATAGCCAGGAGTAACCCCTGAGCTTCACCGGGTGTGACCCAAAAACCAAAATAAATAAATAAATAAGAGTGAGGAATAAGTATGACCACTTTGTGTCTAGTCTCTTGAGCTCAGGTTCTAGATCCCCTGAGGCTTGGGTTGCTGTTGTCAACCTATGACTGAAGGTGAGGACTTTCTCCTAGGATACAGATGCTACAAGCAGTCAGAAGTTGAGAGTTTTGTACCACATTGAGAAGGTGAGATATCAGCTCAATCAAAGATGAATTCTGGCTTGACCCGGAGAGAAAGTTACTGCTCTCTTTTTCCCAATTTCATATCCCTAGATGTACCATCAGTTACTAGAGATAGAGGAAGGTCAGGAAAATCGACCTCCACAACCCTGCTCTGAGAAGCAGAGAAACAAGGTTGAGAAGCTCTTCCAGGCCCTGAAGTCCCAGGAGCTGAATAATACAAAGTAAGTTCTGAGGGTCACACCTCAGCCCACAAAAAGGAAGAATAAGTGAAATCATTGGCTTTATTTGTATCTCTCTCTCTAAAGAGACCTGGAATTGATCTCCCTGCTCATTTGTAGGGAAGCTACTGATGGATTCCTGCAGGTGCTCTCTGTGAGGAAAGGAAAGACCCTTGTAGCTCGGCTGCTCCCCTTTCTGCCCCAGGATCATGCTGTTAACCTTCTTCTAGTTATCATCCATCATCTGCCCATCCTGATTAAGACAGACATAGCTGATCAGGTATGTAACACAGTGCAGATAATAGTTTTGGTAGTGGGTTAATAATCTTGTCTATAACTTCCTGTCCCTTCCCCAGAGATGGCAGAGAGATTGCTGTGCTTTAGGGAATATTGACGTATTTTTCAGATGATTGAGTTACAGAAAAATGATAGAAATAGTTGTTCATTTTCAGGTACAGTAAACTAAGACCCACAAGTATATGAGAAGATAAGGACCACTTGGTTAATATTGAGTTTCCTATCTACTTTTTAGGGAAGGCATCTTAGGACAAGTGGATAATGAAATATTGATATTAGGAGTGGAGAGATAAGTGGTGATAAACCTGGAAAGTAAACTGACCAGGAAAGTCAGCAAATTGACCAAAAAAGTCAGGCATGTCAGCAAGAAAAGGGATGTGGAGGCAGGTAGAAAGGGTGAAAGTTGGGATGGAGAGATGCAGGGGTCTTAAACTCAATTTACCTGCAGGTCACAGGAGGCAAAGTCAGGGTGATCCTTGAGTGTAAAGTCAGTAGTAAGCCTCGAACATTGGGGGATGTGACCCAAACAACTAAAACAAAACAAAACAAAACAAAACAAAACAAAAAGATTCCTCTAGGGCAGGGCCACAAAATGTTGTATGGAGGGCTGTGAGTTTGAGACCCCTGGAGAGGTAGGGCATTTGCCGTACATGCAGAAGGACAGTGGTTTGAATCCCGGCATCCCATATGGTCCCCTGAGCCTGCCAGGAGTGGATTTCTGAGTGTAAAACCAGGAGTAACCTCTGAGCACTGCCAGGTGTGACACCCCCCCCAAAAAAAAGGGTGAAAATCATTGTGAAAGCTAAGACACACTTATTGAACTTCTTACAGGCCTTACAAATATTGTTCAAACCTCTGAGTAAATGTATAAGTCAAATGACCTTCTCTGAACTTCTCCAAGGACTTCAGGGACTAATACTGCAACCATCTGGCTCCTCAAAGCAACAAATCTCTGTGGTGCTTCAGAATCAGGTAACACACTGAGGAGGCTTTTCTTTCCATGTATCTGTTCACCAGCTGGTAAAGAATAGGTACATGTCATATCTACACATCCTCAACTCCTTTCCTAGTGTTTTCAACTGCTAAATAACCTGGAAAACTTTTGCATTCCTTGGTCCTCCCCTCAGAGTTTGATTTAGTAAACCTGGGTGCTGCTCAACCACCTTTTTCAAAAATGATGATGGTGGTGTGAACTTTAGAGAGGAGGTTGTCAGATTTCAATTTTGTGTGTCTCACGTACTAAATTCTGGACCATATCACCTATGGAGATGTTCATAATTTTTATACATGTAACAGTGGCGTTTACCTTGCAAGCAGCTGATCCAGGACCAAAGGTGGTTGGTTCGAATCCCGGTGTCCCATATGGTCCCCTGTGCCTGCCAGGAGCTATTTCTGAGCAGACAGCCAGGAGTAACCCCTGAGCACCGCTGGGTGTGGCCCAAACCCCCCCCCCCAAATAGATAAAAGAGAATTTCAGGGGCAGGAGAGATAGGAAGTAGGGCATTTGCCTTGCATGCAGGGCAGTGGTTCGAAACTCTGCATCCCATTTGGTCCCCTGAGCCTGTCAGGAACAATTTCTGAGTGTAGAACCAGAAGTAATCTCTGTGCACTGCCAAATGTGACCCCAACCCCCACCCCCCAAATTTTTCAGGAATGGAGAAATAGTACAAGGGATAAAGTACTTGTCTAGCATTCCACTCACCCTGCTTTGATCCCCAGGGCTAGTAACATGTGATCCCCTGAGCACCACCAGAATCACTGGGGCACAGAGCCAAGAATAACCACCTGGAGTGGCACAGCTTTCTTCCAAAAGGGAAGTTTCAAGAGATTATTATAGATGAAAATTATGATATTTTCTTAACTTTAATCCAGTAGATTATTGCCTCATAAATCTCTCTGAAGATCTTTGCCTAAAGAAATGCTTCCTTTTTAAATTTTTGAGTCAAAACTGGTGGTGCCTAGGAGCAGTTCCTGCAGAGCAATACCTAGGGACCATTTGGTGCTGAGGGGGCCTGGTGACCTAATAGCACTGCTGGGCCTGAGCACTAGTGTCCCCATAATAACAAAAGAATTGGGTTCTATACTTTGACTCCTAAAGGAAGATTTGAAATGGCAAATGTTCATTTAAATAGCTTCCCAGAGAATATTTCGATTCTGACAGTTTTTAGAACAATGATTGTTTTGAAGAAGTCTGAGAATTCTTTGGGCAGTGTAAAAGTGGACAGTCTATGGTTGTTGGACTTTATTTGTAAATGTGAACTTGTCCTTTCAGTCTGGAGGATTGAGGAGCCAGGGAAGGTAGTGGATGCCTAGGGTGAACTCATTTAACCTTGGAATATTTATCATTTACAGTTTGGAATATCTTTGCTCTATGCCCTCCTGAGTCATGGGCAACAGCTGATATCCTTGAGTTCTACCCTCAAGGAACACAACAGTGACTATACATCTTGGTAAGATCATTATCATATCTTATCATATTACTTCATTACCCCTGGGATGTGACTGTTGAACTGGATATTTTCAGCCTAGTGTACTTTGGAGGAGGTTAGACAGAGTAAGGGAAAAATAGCAGTTTCAGTTTTTCTCTCCTCTAGTACATTAGAACAGGGCTTTTTGACCTCTAGTGCACAGAAAAGTGCCAGTCCACAAATATGAAAAAGATTGAAAACCACTAAGAATATTTTTTTATGGGGCATCAATCAACATATTAAGGAGAGCCTGGGAGATAGCACAGCAGTAAGGTGTTTGCCTTGCATGCAGTTGATTTGAACAGATGGTGGTTCGAATCTCGGCATCCCATTGGTCCCCTGTGTCTGCCAGGAGCAACTTCTGAGTGCAGAGCCAGGAGTAATCCTTAAGTACCACTTGGGTGTGATCCATAAAAGACACACACACACACACACACACACACACACACACACACACACACACACACAAAAAAAAAAACCCAAGAACCATATTAAGGAGACAAACATATTTATGTTTGAATTTTGCTCCTTTCAGTTTCTGGCAATACAATTTTTAAATACATTTCTTAGCTTAGTTCTTCATCTATAAACTAGACATATAGGGATATTGGTATTAACTACTTAGGAATTATTAATAAGGAAGATATGTAAAGCACTCAGTATTGCCTGGCAAATGCCAAACATTTAAATGTTATCTTTAATTGCTACTCATATATAGGATGATGGTTATTGGTAGGGTGGTAAGGACCTTGACCTTAAGTTTTGATTTCTGCAAAACTACAATGACTAATATATTCTTTGGCATCCAGGACAAACATGGTGGCTCTGATTGCCTATGAGATAGCTCAGATATCTACGGTCTCTTTGGCAAAACCCCTCAACTTCCCAAGCAACATTATTTCCCTGTTCTGCTGCCACATTGCCAGACCACGGGTACAGCAGTGGAAGCCACGATGGAGTAAGTGGCAAAGATAAGATCATAGTTGTTCAAATCCATTTCAGGTTCTGTCATTATCTCTTTTAATGTTTTTTCTTGTTGTGGTCATACCAGGTGGAACTTAGTGGTTACTCTTGGTTCTGCACTCAGAAATTAGTCTTGGCAGGCTTAAAGGACCATATGGAATGCCGAGGATCAAACCTGGATCAGTCACATGCGAGGCAAACGCTCTCCTTGCAGTGCTATTGCTCTGGCCCCCTATTTTAATGTGTTCATGCCAGTGCTATAATTACTAAGTCACATTCAAGTGTGCACACTAGCTCAAAGTGTCAAATCATGTGTATAGAGAATAACTTGCTTTGAGAAGTAGTTCCAGAGCATTTCCTTAGTATGGTCTATGGCCTATTTCTTCAGCCAACTCTTTTATTCCAAAGTGCTTTGGTAATTGTCATGCTAGTAATCCTGAGGGCTATAATTAATTTGAGAAGCCAAATTATTCATTTAAGAAATATAAGCACAAGGCCTGAGAACAGTGTAGGAGTTAAGGCATTTGCCTTGCATGTGCCAATCCCAGATAGATTCCCAGCATCACATATACTATCACTTCTGGGTGTGTCCCCCTCCAAAAAAGAAAAAAAATTAGAGGGACAATTACTCCAGATTAAAACATAAACCAGTATAGCCACTTGTCCTCAGAGTTTACTAACTGCTTCAAATACTAATTGAATCGCAATTTTAGAAAGTGTAATTGTGTTTGCCAATAACATATATTCTCTTTGTAGGTTTGCCAGGATCTCCTGATCTGTTATGGAATACACACTTCTTGGAAAAAATGTAATTAGTAACACTAGTTGTATGGCTACATTCAAGGGGATTTGAAAAATCTGAAAAGCATTTTTGTGCCTTAATATATTGAAGGACACTATCCTATTTGTTCTGTTTTTGTTTTGTTTGGGGGCCAGACCAGACAATGCTCAGGATTATACCTGACTTTACACTCAGGAATTACCTTTGGGGGCCGGGTGGTGGCGCTGGAGGTAAGGTACCTGCGCTAACCTAGGACGGACTGCGGTTCGATCCCCCGTGCCTGCCAGGAGCGACTTCTGAGCGAATAGCCAGAAGTAACCCCTGAGCGTCACCGGGTGTGGCCCAAAAACCAAAAAAAAAAAAAAAAAAAAAAAAAAAAAACCAAAAGAAAAAAAGGAATTACCTCTGGTAGTGCTCAGGGGACAATATGGGATAGTAAGGATTGAACCTGGGTTGGCCACATGCCTGACAATTGCCCTATACATTTGCACTATCACTCCAGCTCCTATCCAATTTTCTTATCCTTTCTTTAGACACATAACAACATGGTACAAAGAGATGATAGAATAATGTACTGAAACTTGTTTGTAAGCTAAGAGGTACCATGGAGGCATTTAATTATGTGTGAATATTTAAAAAAAATAAGTTCCCAATTAAAAGGACAAGGCCTTATTATGTCTAATAAAAATGGTTTGATATGACTGCTATGAAAACAAAACTGCGTGACTAGAGAATAGGAGACCTCAGTAGAAGCTAATTTGAGTTGATAATGACAAGTATTCTGTGTAGAGGTATACAGAGACCCCAAAGTGAAAATGAACTTAAATGTGTTTAGGTGTTTAGGAAATAAAAAAGTATAGAATACAAAAAGTAGAGTGATCACATTGGAGAGAATTAGGGAGAGTATAGATCTATATTCCAATATATATGGAATAAGATCTATATTCCAATATATATGGAATATAGATCTATAGATATAGATCTATATATATAGTCATATATATATATATATATATATTTTTTTTAAAACTAAGTTTCTAGGGCGCTAAAGCAGCAGGGTGTTTGCCTTGCACAAAGCTGATCCAGGATGGACCTGAGTTCAATCCCCTGTGTCCCATATGGTCACCCAAGCCAGGAGTGATTTCTGAGTGCAGAGCCAGGAGTAACCCCTGAGCATCACTGGGTGTGGCCCCCGCAAAAAACAAAACAAAACACAACAACAAAAAAAAAAGACCCTGGGTTTTTTTTGTTTTTTTGGGCCACACCCAGTGACGCTCAGGGGTTACTCCTGGCTATTCGCTCAGAAGTCGCTCCTGGCAGGCATGGGGGACCATATGGGACACCTGGGGATCGAACCGCGGTCCATCCTAGGTTAGGGCAGGCAAGGCAGACACCTTACCTCCAGCGCCACCGCCCGGCCCCCTAGACCCTGGGTTTCTAATTGTGCTGGTAAATTAGAAATTTAAAGTAACTTGATTTTTTTTTTGTTTTGTTTTGTTTTTGGGTTACTCCTGGCTCTACGCTCAGAAATCACTCCTGGCAGGCTCAGGGGACCATTTGGGATGCTGGGATTCGAACCACCGACCTTCTGCATAAAAGGCAAACGCCTTACCTCCATGCTATCTCTCCGGCCCTACTTAATTATTTTCTAATTCACAAGATTAGTTTGCTGAATTGAGAGGTGAATAAGAAAGACAGAAAAAATAAAATTTAAAATAAAATTAAGGATTACTCCTACATAGCAAATGTAGTGAGTGCCTCATACCAAAATGAACAAAAAATATGAATGTTTTGTTTCTTTTATTTTGGGGTCACACCCAAGTATGTTCAGGAATTTGGAATCACTTCTGATGGGTTTGGCCCCATGCAAGGCAAGTGCCCTATCCACTGTATGATTGCTCCACCTCCAAGAATGGATTTTTGAGTGTTATAAAGTTTTAGAGACTTTAAACATGAATCTTATTATAAATTCAAATAGCTCTATCAATTACAGCATTGATATTACCTTGGATAGATGGTTAATCCATAATTTTGGAATTTAAAAGATCAGAAATTAAGACACAAATGGGAGCTATAAGCATGAAGTTATTTATAGATAATAAAAAGGCAACACAGATTGCGAAGAAATTTGCAATAAAATAGTAGAAAACTATAAGGGAAGTATGGGGCTGGAGCAATAGCACAGAGTGGTAGGGCATTTACCTTGCACGTGACCAGCTCAGATTCAATCTTTGGCATCCCACCCATATGTTCCCCTATGCCTGCCAGGAATGCTATCTGAGCACTTCGTCAGGAGTAATCCCTGAGTGGAACTGGGTGTGGTTCTCCCCCCAAATATTAATAAAAGAAAACTAGGGAAGTAGTGTTGCCAAAATCAAAAAGTATTTTAAGAAAGAACATGAGGGGACAGAGTTTACAGCAAGACTTTGAGGAACAATTGAATGGAGATGTCAACCTGATAAAAGGAGCAGAAGCAGGAGGTCTGGCTATAAGAATAGTTATTTTGAGGGACCAGAGCTGTGGCGCTAGCAATAAGGTATGTGCCTTGCCCGTGCTATCCTACGATGACCAACAATCGTGGTTTGATTTCTGGGTATCCCATATGGTCCCCCAAGTCAGAAGTGATTATTTTTTTTGGGGGGGTCACACCCACCAGCGCTCAGGGAACCATATGGGATGTCAGGATTCGAACCATGGTACTTCTGCATGCAAGGCAAACACCCTACTTCCATGCTATCTCTTCAGCCCCTTAGGAGCAATTTCTGAGCACAGAGCTAGGAGTAACCTCTGAGTGTCGCTGGGTGTGACCCAAAAACAAACAAAAGAAGAATAGTTACTTTGAGAGCCATCTCTGGCAGCAGTTCATATTGCCTTGCACAATGCTGACCCAGATTCAATCCGATGCTATGGCCCTCTGAACCTGCCAGGAGTGATTTCTGAACACTGCTGGGTGTGGTCTGTTCCCTTATACCCTCTCCCTGCTATATCTCACCTCATCCCACCACACACCCAAGTAAGTTATTTTGTAAATGTCCATTTCTATAAGTAATTATATCATAGGTAGAGGTTTATGCAGATTTAAAAAGGTTAGTTTTTTGTTTTGTTTTGTTTTTTTATAAGGGGGCCAGAATGATAGCACTGAGAGTAGGATGCCTTGTACATGGCCCACCAGGTTCGATCCCTGACATTCCAAATGGTCCCAGAACCTGCCAGGAATAAAAAGTGTTTAAAGGACAATGAAAACGACCTGTCAAAAGGACAAGAACAGTCTAGAATGAATCTTATCAAGTGCTAGAACAAGAATGGGATTTAAAAGCACAAATGGAAGAGCTGGCCTCAGAGCTCTGCACCATGAGACCCCACCTGGTTGTGGAAAATTAAGGATGGACAAGGGTTCCGCCTTCATTTGATCTTTCCTAAATGCCTGCTCAGGCCTTAGCTTCAGTCCCCTGCTCCATGAGGCTCTGGGATGGTACTTCCCTGAGAAAATAGTAATCAAGTAATTAAGACTATCTCTACCCCTACCTGCCCTGTTTCCCTGCGGGAGGTTACAATTGCAATTGGCTTAGTATTTTGGCGAAGGATCTAACCTCTGGAGGGATGGTTTGGCCTATGCTTTCAAGAGGCACCACCCTGCTTGGGAACAAGGACATATTAGCACTAAAAGTTGGGAAGAAGGAAGGGGGAGCATTGGTGCTGGGAAAGTTGCACTGGTGAAAGGGGGTGTTCTGTTGATGACTGAAACCCAACTACAATCTTGCTTGTAATCATGGTGCTTAAATAAAGATTTCATTAAAAAAACAAAAGGTGGCTGGAGTGATGGCGCAAACAGTAGGGTGTTTGCCTTGCACAAGGCTAACCTAGGACAGACTGTGGTTTGATCCCCCAGGGTCCCATATGTCCCCCAAGTCAGGAGCAATTTCTGAGCAGAGCCAGGAGTAACCTCTGAGCATCACTGGGTGTGGCCTAAAAAAAAAAAAAAACAGAAACACAAAAATCAACCAAACAAACAAGTAATAAAGAAGCAGGGTCAAGAGAAATGGCTAAAAAAAAAAAAAAAAAAGCAAAGCTTAAAGGGGTAGGATCCGGCTTCTACTAGAAGCATTTGCAGAATAAGAGCAGCTACTAATCACTGCTTAGGGGCTGAATTGGGCCCTTAAGTCAGCTTGAAATTTCCAATTTCATCCTTAACATGCGGCTTCGGCTCACAAATAGCCTAATCAATCATTAGATTATTTCATAATAAACTCATAATTTCTTTGTGGGCTGGAGAGATAGCATGGAGGTAGGGCGTTTGCCTTGCATGCAGAAGGACGGTGGTTCAAAGCCGGCATCCCATATGGTCCCAGGTGCCTGCCGGGGCGATTTCTGAGCTTAGAGCCAGAAGGAACCCCTGAGTGCTGCTGCATGTGACTCCAAACCCAAACAAACAAAAAACCCCAAATATTCTTTGTGTTTATTGGATGCCTATTCAAGAGAATGACTATCTAGAGCCAATATAGGCACAGAGTTAATTTTTTTTGTTCAACATTTTCTAAGGGTGGAGCGCCTCTTGATTTTTTCTTCATGAAAAAAGTGCCTTTGCACACAGAAAGGTTGAAAAAAAAAAAGCACTGCCTTCAGTATTTCAGGCTATTGAACGTGTTTCAAAGGCTCTTTGGGAGTGACGGACAGCTAGCTGATTGACACTCTGCCGAC
>PVKC010050501.1:0-10564 GCA_004027635.1 Crocidura indochinensis
TACATAACATATCTAGTAATCCAGCTCAATTTAATTGCCTCTTAGCCAAATACAAACTACTCATTGTCTAAACCTCAGACCCTAAAATTTTAAATAGATCAATGCTACCCTATTATTTATGTTCATTATTTCCTTATTAAGGGGATTATTTGTAAATAAAAAAAGTTTATTTTGTACCGCAGTTCCTGCAGCTTCTTCTATAGCTCTATTCGGAACTAATTCTGAAATTCCTGAATACAAAATAATTGTCAATTACAACGGTCAAGCCGATTTATTATTAAGTCTTCAAATACCCCCAGATTATTATCCATATCAATTCAAAAAAACAAATCTATACGACTATTTAACTAACACGAATAAATATCTTGTAGCAAATAAACATACATCTACTCACAAGGAAATACTCCGGCAGAAATTGCAAAAAAAGATAAATGAGTTACTAGGCAAAATTAAAGAATTTGGCCCATCTTTATGAAATGAAGATCTATACGATACAGGTATAGTTTTCAGAAATAATCAATTTTGAAATACTAAGAAAACAGATCTTCTGTTAATTGAACAATTCATTTCTGATGACTATACCAAGATACAAGACGCCTACGAATTATTGCCCGCACATAAAACATTAATGATCACAAACTATCGAATCTCCAGAGATCCTTACACCATATTCTCTAAAGGAATTTATGAATGCTTCAAAACAGATTCAGAGTCTCTGAAATTAGCTAACCAAAATAATGAAACTCCCCAAGATGTAAAGATATGTAACAAATTCAAAGAATACATAAAAAATTACAACTTATCAGAAGTGAATTCTCTTTATAGATCAGGTAGATTTATTCAATACTGAAACAATCTACTATCCAAAAATTCAGAATTAGAAAATTTATTGAAGCAAGAAAATTTATTTAGCTCCGACAAACAACATGACAAAACATTGGCAGAAAAATACCAAAAAACCATATTCTCAGATGATGAATTAGAAAAATTAAAGGAATGGATAAAAGACGGAGAATCTAATAGCGCTAATAATTCAGAATGAACATTGAATTATATATCTCAAAAACATTCCGAATCTTTAGAACCTAAAAAAGCTCATCATCCTGCCCTAGAACAACAAATAATTCCCGGTACCGCCCCCTTATCAGAAGGATCCCAAAAAGACATCATTATCTTCCTATATCAAGTTTCTACTTTGATCGAATCATACATTAAAAACTCAAACTCTACCTTCTCTACAAGCTTCAAAAATGATTACAGAAAAAAACATATGGAAAACATCTTCAATAATGCGAAATTAATAGCCAAAAACATAAATGAAAGAATTGTCCATATCAGAGAATACTTTAAAGAGATAAATGTGGTAGATAAATCTTTTGACCCAAAAAATCCTTCTACCAACTCCAATTCAAAAACATTCACAATATTGACTTATCCGCCAAGTGCATTCGGGGCAGGAGAAGCATCTATTCAATCTATATCTAAATTTCCCTTTATATATCATGACATAGGTTTAAAACAACCTTTGCCTAATAACTTCGATTCTTCAAATCATGCAAATTCATCTAATGAGGATGAAATTTTTGCTTCAGATGACAACGGTTGATGATGAAAAATAGGAAATGTTGTGTTGGATGCTTCATCTCTGTTGAAATTCAAAGGAACTACAGATACTTTGATGATATTGGCTAATGAAGACGATTGAAACTTGCTGCAGGACTCTAGTTCTGGGATATTATCAGCTGCAAGTTCTTTGTTAAAAGACAACACCGAGTTAACAATAGATATAAACAAGATTCAAGGTAATGAAACTAAATTAAAGCGTAATAAACAATACTCAGTTAGCTACAACAAATATCATCTATGAAATGAAGGACTGAGAAGCCCTATAGCTCTAAATCTTCTACTGGATAATCTAGTAGATATATTTCAAAAACAATACGATATCAATCCGAAAGATAAATATCAGAAAGCTATGGATTGAGGAGAGTATTGGCATACTCATTTTCTTTTTGACACAGATTCTTCTTCATAGAATAAAAAATAAATTATTGTCTTTTAAAATTTTTGTATAAAATAAACTAAAAGTAAATATAAAAATATGTCACATTGTTGCTGCAGCAATTGCTCTTGCCAAAAACATTGTTGTTGTCACTGTTGTAAGTGTTGCTGCTGTTGTAAATCTTGTTCTTGCTGTTCCGAATGTAGTCATAGCCATGAACATCACCATTGTTGCGAAAGTTCTGAATCATTGTAGTTACTTAGCCCTTTAGGGTTAGGGTAATTTAATGATTTTTTTATCTTTAATCCAGATAGCAGGTTTAAGTATTATTGAACAAGTAAAAAGTATAGCGGCTAGACTTAGTAATCAAGAAACGAGAAAAGTCAATGCCAATACCAAGGTATAGATTTTGTATTGCTCAAAGCACTTCTGACATGGATTGATATATCCTTGATCCGAAAATCGAATAATTTGGAAAATTTAAACACACAATATAAACGAGGTTTTAATTCGTTCTATATTGAACCCTAAAGGGTCTATCTGATTAATTTTGCAATCTAATAAACTCAGAATTTGATATTCCTTCAAACAACATCTCATCGAAAAAAACACCCGACAAGATATTAGAGCCAATGGTTAAAAAAATTTATTCGAATGATTTTTCATAAGAATATAGAATGCGGAAATAACCAAATTGTTAGAGAATATTTCAAAAATATTATTTAAGAAGAAAATTATTAAAAAATTAGTAGATAACTACCCAAGTTTACGAACAAATTTTCACAAAGATTCAAACTAATACGATATTTATCATCTATTTTTGATTCTTTTTCAAATTAACTTCGTGTCAATAATTAATTAGAAAATTAAAAGCCTCTACAGGTTTTTTACTTTCTATTAAGTTCCAAGCCATATCATACGCTCCATCCTCATACATACCCTTCTTATCTAATTCCAATCTATCGGACAAATATAAAAACATAGTTATATTCTTAGGATACTCATCAGGTATGGTATGTTGTGCTATAGCTTCTAAGATATCCTCATTATCCATAAGATACTTATTTTTCAAATATCAAGCAGCTATTGGTCCATGTAATACTTTTCAACTTACATAATCTTCAATTCCTAAAATATTTTTTGCTATATTTTGTTGAATATCTTCAGGCATTTCTTTGCAAATATCATGATATAAAGCAGCTAAATACACATCGTACGAGAACTCATCATCTTCAATTCCCACTAACTCACATATCTGCTTAACTGTCCCCGCAACTCTTAGGGAATGTCTAAATCTATCATCTGATAAATGACTTTTGATCCTCTTGATTGCACACTCCCCAGATTTATTCATGTAATCAATAATTACAGGATTAAAAGCATCTTTAGTAACTTCAAATATTGATGCTTTTTGCAATTCAGTAATTTCTTTTCTTGGATTTATGAACAATACCATTTGGGAACTCAATCTGTATTGTTCCATTAATTCATTATGTTCAGGCAATACATAAAGAATTATGGTCACTAAATTAACAATAATTGGTCATTCATGTTTTTGAGACAATATCGAAAATTCTTGAGAATCTAACAATAAAAACAACTTCGACTTAGGATTTTTCTTTTGTTGATGTTGAAGTTTTCTCAGTAAATCTCAGTTTTTATTTGCAAAAGAATCCCCATCTATGAAATAACCTGGACTTAATCGATTAGGTAATGCAGCAGATAAAAGAGCTATTCTTTCATCTGATTGAAATACATTATCTTTATTACCCTTAAAAGTTTCATAAACAAATATTATGGACTTGAAATTCTCAATCTGTATTGCATCATTAACCAACTCCAACTTATAATTAGAAACTGGATCAAAATCTCCTAGAACTAAAAGAATATTACTCGTCACTTACTAATCTAAATCTTCTCCTTTTCACTTAAGCATTTCATTATTAATTCCTTCAGCTTTAGGCCCCACGACTATTTGTACATGATTATCTCCGACTCATATCACGGCCAATGCTCCGGCAGCTTTAAGATCCGACTCACTAACCTTATCTTTCTGCGCTATATCATATCTCAAACGAGAAGCGCAATTTGTTAATTTTTCAATATTCTCTCAACCACCCAAAGCTTTTGCTAATTTTCTAGTTTGTTCAGGCACTTTGCATTCACTATCTAATGATTTATCGTGACTATTTTTTTCTTCTTTAATAGATGGGGTCGGAAGATTGAAGTATTTAACCGCAAAATAGAAAACCATCAAATACAAAGGGGTCAATATTGCCGCTCCAACTAATAAATAAACATAGAATCTAGTTCCCTTAGATACAGGAATAACACCCAATAGCAACATTTCTACCAAACCCCCAGAGAAGATAGATGGCACGTGCGCCCCGCAAATGTTCATTAATAAAAAGGAAACTCCGCACATTACAGCATGAAAACCATAAAACAACTTAGGCATTGCAAATAAAAAGGTAAATTCAATAGGTTCAGTAATACCTAGTAAAGCACTGCTCAATATTCCAGGAACAAAAGTTTTTAGAGTTTGTTTCGGTTTTTCAGAAGCTAAAGACATACCTAAAGCTGCTGCAGGCAACCCAAATTGCATAACTGCATATTTACCTTGTGTATATCTACCCACTGAAAGCCCTTTAGACACAAAATAATCAAATACTGCTTGAGATTCAATCTTGTTAAATGGCAAGGATATCAATGTCGCTCCCAAAAAAGAATCTCCCTGCAACATAGTTGCGGAATCTCCTACTGCCGCAATAATATTCTTAGCATTTGTAGTATCCGAAACTGTTAAAGAAACTGCATCGCCGCCCAATGGAGAGAATCAAAATGGAGCATAAAACATATGATGTAATCCTGTAGGAATCAAAGCTTTTTCTAAAAATCCAAAAATAAAAGAATCTATTCCCCAAGGAGTCTTAGCAATAGTATTTCCTAATCATGAAAAACCCAATCCTACTCATGGTCAAAAAATAAGAAATGCAAGAGATACAAAAATTGCCCAAATAGAGGAAATTAAAGGAACGAATCTCTTTCCGGAAAAGAACGCAAATGGACCCGGAAGATTTACATTGGAATATCTTTTATGGACATAAGGCATAAGGATTCCCCCAATAACTAAGGATCCAAAAATGGATGTATTCAAAGATCTGAAACCCATATTGGAACATACCAGATTCTTCAATTTTGACGCATCTCTACCCAAACCCGCAAACATAACTTGATATCCTCCCGAGGAACTGTCAGGAAAAATAAATATGTTTTGAGCGGATAAGAAAACTAAATAGGAAAGAATTGAACTCCATATACAAGTAAAATCCCCTTTACAAAAAGAAAATGCAAACGCTACACAAAACAGCAAGGGAATTGTCTGCAAAATTGGATATGCCAGACTTTGAATAAAATGACCAAATCTACATCAAGGATCTGAGTAGAGAGTTGAGGAATCGAAGTTATAGTTACCGAAGGAAGCTATAAAACCACCTAAAGATAAAAAAATAGCTACTATAGCCAAAGTGGATATAGGAAGCATGAATGCACCGGATACACCGGACATTGTTAGCTTTAACTTATCCTTAAATGTCTTTTGTTCGAGCGATCGTTCAAACAATTGATTTTCTGACTGTTCCACTCGACCTTCTTTGTTTAAATTTTAATCTTCCCCAATACATTATTCTCATTCTCTCATTTCCAGACAATACTTCAATGTATGTTTGGATTCAACGATATATATGTCAGTTCTTATGAACTCCAATTTAAACCTTTCGCTTACAAACTAAATATAGAAGGGAAATTAGAAATAAATAGCCCTTACAAAATAGGTTCAAAAATCCTAGTAGGAAAAATGATTTGACCCAATCAGGTCATAGAACTTATTGATGTAGTGCCAGATAAAAACGAGAAATGCCAAAAATCTAATTCTCGCTTATGTTCCGTTTTCAAATTTAATACCCACGTTCAATTATCAGGAGATAAATATCTATCTAGGGAATTCGATCAAAAAGAACGTATACCCATCAAATTATTATTTGATTTCAACAGTGATAACTTAGAGTCATTTAAATCATATAATTACGCTTTCAAACCTCCAAAAACTTTTCAAAATCAAAATGAACGATTATCTGAATATATATCAGGTATAAAACTACTAACAATCAATACCAATCTAAATTACAAGAATAGTTTTATAGTTGATGGAGGATGCGGATCAGAAAATATTCATACAGTATCTATTCCTACTCAATGAACAATAAAAAACGGAATACAAACAAATACTTATGAGGACATAGATATCCGATTTAATAACTATAGAAACTTAAGTAATACATACATTACGGACTGATTTTCAATAAAGACGAACGAAAACATATATCTACACGACAGCAATGAAATTGATGTAGGGAACACATATATACCAATACCTTCAACCGAACTGAAAAAAAGATACAAGGGAGGTTGAAGAAGTTATTACTTAAATGGAAATTTAAGAAAAATAAACCAAGAATACAAATACATCAAGGATCACTTAAATAAAGGGGTGTTCTTCGGAGAAAAAACTAATGGTTATCTAACAAGCAAATTCAAACTTCTAGTAAATAATCACGGATATACGATAACAGTCAAAAATCCTTTTTCTTTCCTGGGAAAATCATCAAAAAAAGGAAAAAGGTTCTGAAGTATATATGCGAAAGCAAAATACGACAACTATTTCAAAGACCTACACAAATTTAAATTTGTAAATCTTTAATAAATGTGTTATCAAAACCCATAAAAGTTCTTTTGACAAGTGGATTAATTTTTGTATGTATTGCAATTAATAAAGCCTATATATTAGCTTCAAATAAAGAATCAGAATTAACTATTCAAAATAATCAACAACAAACCTCTTTAACTAACTACATAAATAAATTGCAACGCGTCAATATTATTGAATCGGAACAACTTCAACAAGATACATTCAAAGATTTAATTGGATATTCATATAAACACGGAAAAGTAAGCATAGAAATGCAAGAGAAACAAATAGAGACTATAGTCAAACCATTCATAAAAGATCATCTTCAAAAAATTTTTCTAAAGAAAGGTTGAAACTTCTCTGAATTAGGAGGGAGAATCTATTATGAAATAAATAAAGATTTTTTGGAATTATATGTGTTATGAAAAAACAATATGTATAGTAAACACTATACACATTATGATCGAATATCTATTTATGCTAATTGATAGGCTCCTTCGTTCAAAAAACATTTATAATTACTTGCATTAAATTTTTTAAGTTTTTTCGTGCTTAGTGTTTTATCTAACAATTGATTAGAAGGTTCCCTTAAAGTTTTACTGGTTCTCTCTGCTGCAGTAGGCGTATTCTTCTTCATGAGTGCTTTTCTACCGGAAAGTTGGAGAACTTATAGAACTAAGAACACTGTAGGGATAAACAAAAATATGTTTATTTTACATGGTGGAGCTGGTCTGTTCTTCTTATTAGGGGCTCTATGCTTAATTGTTATTTCTATATTGAACGGTATTAAAACAACTCCTGATCTATTCATCACTGGACTTTTATTCACCATTAACACTGGGTGTAGCTTCATAGGTTGTGTATACACCTATTTGTTAAAAGTTAGAAATTCAAAGCAAGCTGCTGCTCAAGGAATCAGCGAGCAAGAATACCATGAGAGAATGTATGGTCATTTATCACAAGAAAATAAGAAGTAAAGATAATTTATTATGATTAATTTAGCGGTTTTGTCCTCTGTTAGTACAGCTGTTAGTTGAATAGGATTTGGTTTTAATGTTATTGCCGCATGTATTTTGATCACTGCTCTTTTTCCTCCGTTTTTAGACACAAAAAGAAGTAAAAAAACTTATGGAGTAAGTGCAGACTTTTTTAGAAATTATGTTTTTGGTAACTTATTTATGATTTTGAACTCAATATTTATGGTTTCTTTGAAAGTTGTAGAGAAAAAATGAAATGGAGATGATATATCTGCTGTTGCTTTATTTGGAGGTGTATTCTTGATGATTAACTGTCTTTCAATCTACATGAATTTGTTTATTTTGAAAACTAAAAAAGATAATGTTCAAGCTGCTACAAAATTAGGAATCTGCGAGAGAGAGTACTATGAAAAATATCTATCTAAAGGTATCGATAAATAATTTAAATTTCTAAAGAAGTTTCGAATCTCTTAAACGCTCAAAGTTTTTCTCCTAGATCTTCTTCTTTAATACTTTTCTTCTAATACACACTAATATGTCCCAGATAAGCTCCATTAGGGAGAATACTGTAGAAAGAAAACGATACAAAGTATCTTTAACTACTAAAGTAGTGTGTTTAACAACAATAGTATCTATTGTATTATTCGCTCTCATATGGATAAATATACTATTACTAAATTCATCCACAGAATCTATCCACTTTAAAGATTTAATCAACACACTGGTCTTCGGTATCAAAAGATCTTATACATCGAAAGAAAATGTTCCTCAAGACATAGCATATACGGCGCCTTTGCAAAGATCTTTATGAATATGTTTGGCATCTTTAGTTGCGGCGGTATCTCTAGTCATAAGCGGCTGCCTAATCCAAACAGTAACGCAGAATCCTCTAGCAGATACAACAACTCTAGGATTTTTAAGTTCGACAATATTCGGTGTAATTCTTATGAAAGGAGTCATATCCAATACCATAGAAGCCTCTAATTACCACATACTATACTTCGTATTTGCATTCATAGGGGGATTATTTACATTATTTATTCTCAGCTTCATATTTAAGAGACCTCAAAACCACAAGCAACACACAAAAATAATACTTATTGGTCTAGTTCTGGACATGATCTTCAAAACTCTGACATTCCTAATAAAGACATATAACTCCAATGCAGTTAATGCCTCTTTTGCTTTAGCGATGGGAGGATCAGAAAATATATATGGACTCTACACTAATCAATTCTCATCCTTAAAGACATGCTCCATACTAGTACTAATAATCTTCTGTTCTGTATTCATATGTTCCCAAAAATTAAATCTATATGAATTAGGTGAAGAACAAGCAAAGACCCTAGGAGTAAATGTAAAAGTATTTAAATTCCTGTCCTACTCACTAATCCTAGTAACAGCAACAATATCAATCCTATTCATAGGAAATATGGCCTTCTTAGGTCTTATATGTACTCATTCAGTACGTAATCTTCTAAATACCAGAAAATATCAAATAATACTTCCTGTCGGATCTTTGTTAGGTTGCGTCTTAATATTATTAGGAATCATGATTCATGCCTTATTCCCTTTCATTTCCTCTTCAATATTCATATTATTCTTAGGGGGATGATCTCTTTTGAGCTTAACCCTCAAAAACAAAAGCTTATAACATGGAATTACATAATTCGATAAGACAAAAACCAAAAAAAGACATTACTAAATGAGTATGTTTGTCAATCATATTTATATGTCTAAGCTTCTTAATGCTCTCAACATTCCAATGAAGATATGACTTCTCTACAAATATATGAACAATAAGAATATGACAATATTTACTTGCTTTCTTTAGTGGAGGGGCTTTAGGAGTAGCAGGTTTACTTCTACAAAAACTTACCAAAAATAACTTAGCCGATGTCTCGATACTAGGAATAGGATCTTTAAACATAATACTGATAATCGCATTCATTATCGGACATTATGACGGGACTATAGATTCCCTTGCTTTAACTAAAGCTTTTTTGCCTCTTATATCCATAGGGGCTTCCATACTAGGAACAAGTATTATCTATTACTTATCCAAAGATAAACCGGATAATTGCGAGAAATTCACAATCACAGGTATTTCTTTGCAATTCATATTCGAAGCCATATCTGTTACTTTTTCAAATCCCAGAATATTAGGATCATCCTCTATACAAACATCAGTAAACACAGAAATTCAAAACTTTGCATACGGCAGATTCCCGAACATACAAGAATTATCCAAATTAGGAACCTGAAGAGCCACAACCATTATTTCAATAATAGTTATATGTGCGCTTATATTCGTAATTTACAAATTCCGAAGAGAAATAGATTTAATGGAAATGAATGAAGAGTTAGCTAAGTTTTATGGGGTCAAAACAAAAATACTTAAGGGTTTCTTATATATATGCGTAGCGATACTTGTAGGAGTAGAGTCTGCTATGGTGGGGAGCATTGCTTTACTCGGAATAATATCCTCATCTTTTGCAAAGCTAATCTTCAAAAATAAAACAGAAACAGCACTCATAGCAAGCTTCTTTATAGGGGGGATGCTTGTACTATTGGCCGCATTCATATCCATAAACCTAAATAAGAATATACCTATAGGTTTCTTAAGCTCTGCAATAATTGCTCCAGTATTCCTGTATTTACTGTTCAAAAAAAAATAAATCTATGTTCAAAAATTACATACGTAAAAACTGACAATTGACCATTATTGGTTCAATAATCATTTTTCAAATAACCTTATCCATAATATGCTACTTCTTATCAAAACAAGCCCACTATTACTACTCAAAATTGCAAGCTAATCAAAGCGATAATAATTGA
>PVKC010050502.1:0-10562 GCA_004027635.1 Crocidura indochinensis
ACATATATATATCAGAAAAGGCACATAGCTTGCCTGAAGTGCACTAGATTTTGAACCCTTGCACTGTATATGATTCCCATAGTCTGTCAATGTGTAAGCCTTAAGCACAGAAAGGTGTGGCCTTAAATATATTAATATATAAGAGTTGATAGAATTCTTAGTATTTTGTAGTAATTCGTCCCCAGGAGAGGTTCACTGATGTAGGTAGGGAGAACGAGGTCTTTCCCCTCCAGCTCGGAGAACGCGTCTCCCACCCAGTAACCAGCGGTTCTGAGGTGAACTCGGCAGGAAGAAATCCAAAAGACAGCCAAGCTTCCGAAGAAAATAGCTCTTTATTCCTTGCAGAGGTCAAAGCCTCAAACGGCCTGGGTAAAGGCCAGCAAGAGAAAAAAGACCTCCGCTTTCCACAGATCCTTGCTTTTATAACCCAGAATCAGGTACCACCCAATGGTGGAAACAGAATCAGGTACTACCCTAGGGTGGGGGCAGAATGCCAGGTCACACCCTAGGGTAGGGAACAATCACTGATCAGGGTAGGGTCAGAAATGTTTATACACAACAGTATTTTATCTTCTTTATTTTAATGAATGGAATAATAAAGAGTGAAAAAGAAAATTTTTCAAGTATTAAATCTTATTCATATTCAGAGACTAAAAGTATATACATATCTGACAAAAATCAATAGTTTAAAACACAAAATATTGGTAATAATTAAAGTTTTCTTCTTGAAGATTCTGTATGATCTCATGTGATTAGTATCTTTATTGCTATTAATATGTATTGATCACAGAACAATTACCTATTTCGTCACAAAAATGAAATGTAAAAAATGTATAAAATCTCAGAGCAATTGAGTTATTCTTTAAAATTTATAGTGGTAATATTACATGAACCTTGACAGTCTAGTATTGTTTTCCCAGCAATACTACCTTGCTTAAAAATTGTTGCTGAGAAGACAGGCAGACAAAGCATAATTAGGACCATACACATAGGAAAAAGCCTACGATGACTAATTTTTTTGCAGAATATTGTTGATAATGAACATTCAGAATTGACTACATTTAAAAGACCAGTTTGAATATTTTTTATAATAGAAAAAATAGTACTTTTCTTCTTTTCTCATAGCAATTACAGAGTTATAATGATCGTGGCTAATGCCAATGATCCTGAAATATCTATAAAAGGGAGATAACAAAAGTAGCAAGGTAAGTAAATCTGAGGCAGAATAATGTTTCTTTTGGATTATGTGGGTTTTAGAATTCAAACTATAGTTAAAGCTGGTTTCTGATTGAGAGTTTTGGAATGGAATGGAGAACATCTTTTCTGCTAAGGGTCTTTTGGAGATTTACAACATAATTCACAAACCAAACGGTACAGACAGTCAGTTCACGGTCAGCTGAGGAAAAGGATACATGTTTGTCCCATTGTATATCAGACTGAATGATTAACTAGGCATTATATAGGTCATTGGCTGCTTGTTTTCCACCTCTGCTTTAGAAAAACAATAAAATAATGACAAAAAATAAAGCAGGTTTAATGAGATTAGCTGACTAAATCATCTGATGTCATATGACTCAGAATACTAAAGCCTTTTCTAATGAAATTAGAATGAAACAACAGTCTTCTGAGAACTATATCTTAATTCAAAATGTTGTTGAGCATATTATTAAAATGCTGATGTGTGTTCCCTGATAATGTAGGACAGCAGCATTTTAATGGCCCGTAGAGAAGAATACATTAATTTTAAGGTTAGATGGAGTCACTTCAATGAAAGAATCTAGAGAAAACAGTCTATAACCACCATTATGCATATTATTATTGCTACTGCCACTGTCAGCCTTACCAAGTTCTAGTAAAGAGTTGAAGAATGAGTAAATGGGGTTAAATAGTCTAAGAAAAATAAAGAGCAGAGTAATGAGACAGAGAAAAAAAATTTCCTAGATGTGTTTATGGTGATGGAGAATAGAAACATGCTTACACAATTATTTTCTAAGAGTGATCCCTATCTGTACTTGTTTGTGTAAGTAGTGGCCTATACTAGTGTATCTCAAAAGCTGACATACATCTGTCTTAAAAAGCATAAAAAATACTTTAAAAATACTTAAAAAGCATATACAGATTCATTGAGTTTGGATGGTATCAGATTTGTCTTCTAACAAGCTTCTAACAATTGTACATTTTGCATTCACAATCAAGCCAATATTTAAGCAATTAATGAATATAAATAAAGAAAACTTACTCCTCATCTATTTAAACACTATGAACAATAACTAGGAGAATGAAGTATAAGTGGAACAAATTATTGGTGTGTTAATTTTTTCATTAAAATTTTATGTATATATTTTTAATAATATAATTTTTATTTTAATCATAGTGGCTTACATATCTTTCACAGCAATATTTCAGGTACATATTAACATTGAATCAGGGGAAATGCCATCACGGAATTGTCCTCCCTCCTCCTCCGTTCTCGTTCTGCCTTCCATATTCTCCTCCACCCTCATCTCTGGGCTGCTAGAATGAGTGGTCCCCTCTGTACCTAGCTTACTACCTAGTGATATTACAACTGTTTGGTCTTGGTACCTCCATTATTTCCCCCTCTAATTGGGAGGTGGAACTAAATAGTTCAAGTTATGTGGTTTTGTTTGAAGAAGAGAAAGTAGTAAAATGGGGTAAAAATCAAATACACTGCCAATGGGCAGAGTCCTTCTAAAGGCTCTCCTCCTTGGTTTGAGAGACGAAGGGGAAATAGAAGGTGAAACACCACAACAGTACAAAAAGAAGTATCACATAAAATATCCAGTGAGCACTACAGCAATAAAGATAAGCATCACATAATAGCCATGGTCTTGAAATAAGAAACATGACAGAGCTCAAAAAGGAAGAAGAGGAAAGAAGAAATAAAAATAAATAAATAAATATGGAGACAGCAACTTTTATGTATATTTTATGGTAGTAACTTATGTACTGAAAGAGGCTAGAAAATGTCAATAAGAATCTGGTAGACTGAGAATAGTAAGGGTAAGATAGGTGAGTATAGTTGGATCAGCACACTGAATGAGAGACACTTGTCTTGCATGTGTCAAGCCCAGCTTCAATATCTGGCACCCTATAAGGTCCCCAGAACCAGCAATAATCCCTGATCTTATTAGGTGTAGCATAAAAAAAATTGGCTATTACTATATATCAACGTGTTATACATATGAGTAAGTGATATATTTGAGGATGAAAATAAATGGACATGTTAAAGATTTGCAAAATAAATAGCAAAGAAAAGCAATAATTCACAACTAGAGTGGTTGGTGTTTGGGTTCAGTATAAAAAATACCACAAAAAGCAAAGGGCTTTCTATCAAAGATTTCAATTAGCACAAGTAAGCAGGTATTGAGTCCCAAAGTGACCCCTCAAGTCTGTCATTTTTGTATATTTGTATATTGGGGGAGGGAGGTATTGGACCACATCTGACAATGCTCAAGGGTTACTCTTGTCTCTTTTCTCAGAAATCACTCCTGCAGACTCAGTGCACAATATGGGGTGCTGGGAACTGAACCGGGTCCCCAAGTCCTCTTACAGCAAGGCAAATTCCTTGTCCTGGCCCTAGGACCATATAGAGGGAGAGTGACCCAACTTTGCATAAGGGGCTTCCTTCTATACTCTGAAAGCACAACCCACAATTTGCTTATGCTCTTTACAAAGATTGGGTTAGATCTACATGGATGATATATTGTTCACATATTCTCGAGAACTTTCAGCCCACCAGTTTCCTTCTTCCTTTTGATAGATTGGCACTTTGTTCAACATGGTTGGGAAGTAACGGAGGTCAGCTCATTCTGCCTGTTTGCACAATGCCTCATTCTGGAGAGGGCAGAGTTTAAGGACAAGGTTGGTAGGTAACTGATAGGACTGCCATATGTGTGAAATGGCTAACATCTTAAAATAAGGAATTTATGAAAAACTTTAATCAAAAGGGCTCTTACAGCAGGTACATATGGAATATTTTCACTCTGGAATAATATAAAATATGCAGGAATACATATTAAATGTAATCACTTAAATGTGTAATTTATATTAGTGTTTCCCTATAGAATCATTTATATCAAGGGGTTATACTTCCCTTATTCCCATTTTCAATGTATTTTAATTTTATCAAATGGTGATATTGGTGGAGAGAAGTAGACACTAGTAAAGGGATTGGTGTTGAAATCTTGTACTACTGGACTTCAATAATCAGTGCTTTATAAATCTGAAAGTCATGATGATTCAATAAGAAGAAAAGGAAAACTTTTCAGAAAAATTATAAATAAAATGTTCAAACATTCTAAAATGACTACATGTTAAACTTTCTGTTACTAGAGGGATAGGTTTCAGGGAGCTATGTAAATAGCAAAAGAATGTAAACTACACAGCACTCGATGAAAAAATAATCTACTGTATAATGAAGTGTATAATGAAGAAACAACTATCATTAATTTTATAATTTCTTAAAGTTCTGCTTATTTTACTCAATAAAATATATTTAAAAATTTACATACACATATGCACACTCATGAAAGGGTACTCATCTCAAAGAAACAAAATTTAGACTGATGGTTACCTGAGAAAGAGGTAAAGGTAAGATGCTGGTCAAAAGGAAAATACAACATAAAAATTAAAATTTGTGGGGCCAGAGTGATAGTACAACAAGAAGAGCACTTACCTTGCATGCAGCAAATCTGGGTTCAATCCCCAGTGCACATATTGTCCCCAATTCTTTCCATGAGTAATTAATGAGTTCAGAGCTATGAGTAATCTCTGAACATCACCAGCTTTTGGAAATAAACACACACACAAAATGTCCAACAACTTAGGATATATGTCATATCCCTAATCTTAGTATTGATAGAGATCAAATAAAATGGAATAATATTATTCCCCCCTCCCCATTCATTTAGTCTCTACATTGTGAAAAAGCACTATTTTTTTTTCTGTGTTTGGTTTGGAGACTACATCTGGCAGTACTTTGGATCACTTCTAGCTGTGCTCATTAGACCATGTAGTGTTGGGATATCTCCTGCAGTGAAGGCATTCACTGGAGCCCATCAAGATATCTCTCTAGTTCCAAGTACACATTTATAACACTACTGTATTGCAGATGTCTTATATGATCTCAATGAAATACAATTCTAGTAAAAGTAGGCTGAATTTCTGTTTTATAGTTCTAAGAAAGAAAGTCTAGCCTTGCTTATCAAACTTTAAGATGTTGCTCATATTTCTCATCTCATTAACCACTTCCTACATTTTCAAAGGAAGTTTTTTTGATGATTCTTCAGTATGTTGTAGACATTTATTATGATGTGAGGAGTGAGGATGGTGCCCTAAAGGAGAAATGGATGCTAACAGTTTCTTGCTCAATATACCTTGGTCACCCAGGGAATGTGTTGAAGATCAGGATTATAAAACTGCTATAAACAATCCCTATGGAGTGGACACTAGTGTTCTAACAGCCCCCACAAGACAGTTGTCAAGCTGTGTCTGAAATCCACTTACTGTAAATAACTTGGTGTTCCCCCCCCCCACACACACACACACAAACATGAATTTGCAGGCAGCTATAGGCTGACTGGACCAAAGAATTGATAATTTTAGGAAAAGGAAAATTAATATAAATCCTTGCTCAAATTTCCAAAAGTGTTTTCTTTTTTCACATTACAGAATCATTTCAGGAAGACATAACAGTGAATTAAGATAGTATACTTAGAGAACTTTAATGAGAAAAAGAGAGAGTGTCAGAGACTAAAAGTGATACAGACTAAGAAGCAGTCATTTTAGTACCCTCTCCCAAACCAACTTTTTTGACAGACAATAAATAATATATTTCACTTATGGATATTCATCAACCATATCTGCTCTGCATTATTTTTTGCCTATTATTAATAAAAAGTGTTAATGCAGCAAAAATACTTTTTATGTGACAAATTATTTTTGAATTACAGTAACAAGAAAATTTGTGAAAATGAATACATCTTGCAATGAGATTATTAATTCATTGTCATAATGTTTGCTAAGCAAATTGTTGCTTGTTGATTTTCTTTGCTATTTTTTTTCTGAATATTAGGTGGCTACAATGATGTATAAAGCATTATGTTCTTATTATGATGCAATAATGAAAAAAAATGTGCCTTTTTCTATGGCTTTTAGTCCAGGAATTCCATGATCTATGACTGATTTTGCAGGTTTTGTTAGACAAGGTCTCTATAGTGAGGGCTTTGGGAAGTATGAGAAGAGGTGGGAAGATGCCATAGTCACTCTAAAAAATTTTCTTATTAGCATCCTTTCCTCCTTTTGGGCAACATCCTCACTCCTCACATCACATTAAATGCCTATAACATATGGAAGAGTCATCTCCAAAACAGACAAACTTCCTTGGAAAATGTAGGAAGTAGTCCATGCAATGAAAAATATGAGCAACATCTGAAAGTTTGAAAAGCAAAGATAGACTTTCTTTCTTAGAACTATAAAATAGAAATTCCGTGTGTTTTTACTACAGTTGTATTTTAGTGAGGTCCATATAAGTCATCTACAATACAGTAGTGTTATAAATGTGTGCTTGGAACTCTGGAGATATCAGTC
The DNA here is from genome assembly GCA_004027635.1 of Crocidura indochinensis. Taxonomy (NCBI): domain Eukaryota; kingdom Metazoa; phylum Chordata; class Mammalia; order Eulipotyphla; family Soricidae; genus Crocidura; species Crocidura indochinensis. Next base: position 6,610 of record PVKC010050502.1, read on the forward strand.
CAAATACCAACCTTCCTGATTTTTGGTCATTTGGGAGTCTTGCAGAAATCAGTGTTTACTTGCAGTTGCTGGGCCATTGGCAAAACGTGGTTTTGGTTTGTGAATGCATCACCATCATTATCATGCATCACTGGTGTTTTTTTGATAGGGCAGGAATGTGGAACAAAAAAATGGTCTTTTTAGGAAAAGGAGCCAATTAATCAAAGAGCACTTGATAGATGGATTTATCTGGATAATTCTGGTTAATCTCTATCTTATGGGCCTATTCTTAATCACATCTAAAAAGTATTTACAAAACTAGAGCTTAGGACACAGACATTTTTGTGAGACTGTTATTCATATTACCATACCCATTTTATGTTTTTCTTCTTCTTAAAGCCTGATAAGAATCACTAAGGGATTTCCTCAAAATCTCATCTTAATCAACTCACATTCCCTTATCTCTAATGAATAGTTGCAAGCCACTGCTAAACTGCCTGTTTAATTATAATGAAAGGACTTCATTACAACCATGTTATAAACATTTCACACAGAATTTATGTATCTATCTATAAAATCTTGTATAAAATAGATTTCTTATTTTATTTCTCTACAGAGTGCATCTAAGTTTTACCAGACTCAGAAATTTTCTGAAACATGTTTTTGATATCTACTACAATATAATACTTTATAAGGAAAATTACTTTTCATTGCTGTAACTATCCATGTGCTATATTGTATATACCTTCTAATTAGTTCTTGCATACCTAAAGAAGGAATAGTTGATTCACAGGGGCATTTCTAGGAGAGGAATAAGGTATTTGTGAAGGAAGGCTGAATGATATTAATACACCTCCAAGTGTAAGTCAGTTGGATTAATTGGTTTATAAAAGTGGGTGTGGTATGGACTTGAAAAATTACAGTGTTGATAGGAAATAGCAAAAACAGCATAAATTATGTTGTAAAAAATTAAAAAGGAACACATATTTTAGCTTAATTGAGAGAACTGGTATCTGTCTATGTTATTGGATCTAAAACATGAAGAGATAAATATTTAGACATTTCTGACTTTTGAGACAGGGCATTGCATACCTAGAGAAAGATAGGTAAAAATAATAGGAATAAACACAGTGTATTATGATATACATTGCAAGCAGTCTGTAGGTGTGGAGGGGTACAGGGGTGGCTGATGATGAGTTGTTTGGGAAGTTAGTTTTGAAAAAGCTTAAAGGCACCATTGAGACCACATTCTTTTGAGATGCAAATACTGAACTTTCTCAAGATAAATGGAGAAGAGTGGATCCCTTCAAAAAAAAAAAAAAAGAAAGAAAAAAGAAACTCCAGGAGTGTAGGAGTGTTGTATTAAATAAAGTTCTTGAGGTGCATGAACAGAGGAGCCTTTCTAGGCCCAGTGCCTAGAAACCCCTACTGGAGTCTGTAGGTATCTGGGTTATGGCGAAGAAATGACCCACAGGCAGTCAATAAAAGTCAGGAGACATCCAGCTTTATTTAGGTCCTATCCACCATGTGTGCCTTGTACTGCATCCATCCATGCTGTCTCTGATCTCTCCTCTCCATACTGCTTTTTTCTGTTGAGTCTCTGTCTCTCCCTATCCCCAGGTAACCCCTTAAATTACCATTCACAAACCTCTCCCAGCTATGGAAGGCTCCCTCTCCAGTTGAGATAGACAGGAAGTTGGGGGAAGGGTATCACAGGAGTAACAAATAGTTTGTAATAAGAATATGATTAGATCATCCACAGTCTAAAATTATTTCCACCAACGATGAGCTAGCAAGATATGGACAAGACTTTTGGTGGGGAAAGGACTTTTCCAAAGTCCTACTATAAAACTAACTTTGTAAAGCCATAAAGGGCCCATTCTCCATATTGGAGCTTTTCCTGCATCTAGAACAGAGGTAAGTAATTGCTTTATTTTTCATCCTGTTGTATTCTCTACCTTGGAGATTTACCCATCTCACAACCTAGATATATAGTATAGGTTTTCCCTTCTGAATAACCCCCTATTTCCATTTACTTTCTCAGTTTTTTTCTTGGATTATCAAAAGTCACTAATTTTATTTTTACAAAAGTAATACTAAATATATATTTATATACCGTATATCAAGTTTGGTTAATATGTTTAGAATTATTTACTATTTTATGTTATTATCATTATTATTACTCTTAACAGTATCACAAAAATCGATCATTTCTCACATATAAGAAATTTCATTGCAGGTAACGCACGTTGTGATCAATCTCTTTTTTTAATTCTGCTATAAAAAACTTCATATATACCTATAATTTTTCAAAGCAAAGGCAATGCCTTAAATATTTATTTAAATTCATGTTTAAATCTATACATGAACTAGCTCTTAACAGAGTTTCTACCAGGTAATTTAGTAACAAGAATAGTTCCCATTTATTGAGAGCACACTCTATGTTGCTCAATAGAGCAACACTCGATGTTGAGAGTTGTTAGGCAGTTTACACACATTATCTTGCTTAATGCCCACGTTACCTTTTCTATATAAGTATTAATATCCCCACTTTTACAGATGAGGGACCTGAAGTTAAGAGTAGTTTATTAATTTTCCTGAGGCCACAGGTTTAATGGACTCTAAGGTACTCCTGTTTTCCACTGCACAAAAATGGCTCAACTGTGTAATACTTATCTTAATACATCTATTGAGCTCCTATTCTGTACAATGACCTTCAATTACAGCAGGCCTTCGGGACATGCATCATAATCCACATTATACAAATAGGGATACAGAGGCTGAGGGAGCATGGCTATTTATTCAAGATGGAATTATTTAAAGGGTTTGTAATAGGGTTTGAACTAAGCATTTCTGGCTGTAAGACAGGTCTCTTTTTCCTTTATATGCAAGCTCCTAGAAGAAGGTTGCTAGTAGTGATGCTATTTTGTAGCTAGAATGTAGCAAACATTTTCTGATTTAAATACTATCATAATTAGTATTATAAAATTATACATTTCAATCCACCAAGATTTAAAGAATATTTACACTGAAGGCTTTAATTATGTGTAGCTGATGGTATAGTATGTTAAATGCAAATAATCCAAAGTCCTGATCCAACAGATATCTATTTAATTTTGATTTAAAATGCTTATCTAAATTCCACTGACATGTTCTTAAAATACTATACATAGTTAATGTCAAATTTCAGTTCTGTTACATTTTATGCAAATATTCTATTTCTTATATCTCATATGTGTAGTATTAAAGAATCATAGACCCACTCCAGAAATTCACTTTGTTTAAGAATATTGTGAAAATCTGTATTTCTTTTTTGATTTTTATGGGGGAATCTTTTACTACTTGTACATGTTAGATTTTTCGCTAATCTCATATGCTTTTATATCATCTTCCATTCCCACAATCCAGACTCAGATATTATTTCACATTCAAGACACTCCCAGCTAAATAAGTAGGCCCCAAAATAAACTAAGCAAAGGAACTCTTTTATAAATTTGATATTTGAAAATACTTTCCTTTGAACTCTAAAAGAAATAAATATTTCTTATAGAGTAATAAAAGAAAAAAATAAACGTTTTTATAGCATACACAAAATACTTCACTTAGAAAACACCTTTATTTTTATACTTCCCATTTCAAATATCATATGATAATTTCTAAACTGCATTATGGTGGTGTTTTACTTTCCAGTTTCTCTGCTACCAACCTATTCTAGAGTACACACAGTCACATAGTAACTATATTTGTTCTTTTTGAGCCTTTATGAGACCTTAATCATTAAGGAGAATTTTTATTTAGAAAACATAATATATATTACTAATGTGATTGAATCTTTTATGTATTTTTTATTTTTCTTTGCTTAATAACTTTTTATTAATAATTTTTATTTTGACCAAAGTGGATTACAAATCTTTCACAGTAATATTTTAGGTACATAGTGACATTGAATCAGGGGCATTCCCACCACAAATGTT
>PVKC010050503.1:0-10575 GCA_004027635.1 Crocidura indochinensis
CTGGAATGGTGCTGGGGGGGTCCCTGACTTGGCGTGTCTCCACTTAAAGGACTCCATGAGAATACAAGAAAAGTGATCAGGTCATAGAACCTGCTACTGACATTCCAACATTCCAACATCACACACAAGCAGCCATGTTAGCTCAATACCATGTTGATTCCATAAAAATTGAATCTCAGTGCGGAGGCAAAGGAGGGAGAAATTTGTTCCCAGAAACAGAAAGGGGGACCACAATCTGGTAACACATATTACGCAGCTACAAATGCCCATAAGTTTAGACAAAGGTAGAGATGAGTAATAAAACAAAATAAGCAGAGTTCAGTGCTATAGGCCAAGCCAGGACAGCCCCATAGAAAAGCACAAGCCTTCAGGGCTCTCTGCTCCTCTGAAGGCACACAGTCTGGTGCTCCAATATTCAAGATTAGACTTTCAGAAAATGGATGAAATAGAAAATTCTCTCTGCTTGGGGCTGGAGTGGTGATGAAAGTAGTATGGCACCTGCCTTGCATGCACTAGCCTAGGACAGACCACAGTTCAATCCCTCAGTGTCCCATATGGTCCCCCAAGCCAGGAGCGATTTCTGAGTTCATAACCAGGGGTAACTCCTGAGTAACACCAGGTGTGGTCCAAAAACAGACAGACAGACAGACAGACAGATAGATAGATAGATGGATGGATGGATGGATAGAGACAGATGATAGATATCTCCTCCAGTGTTGAATTTTGTTTTTTTTGTTTTTTTTTTTTTTTTGGTTTTTGGGCCACACCCCGTGACACTCAGGGGTTGCTCCTGGCTATTCGCTCAGAAGTCACTCCTGGCAGGCACGGGGGACCATATGAGGAACCGGGGGATCGAACCGAGGTCCATCCTAGGTTAGCACAGGCACCTTACCTCCAGCGCCACCGCCCGGTCCCCCAGTGTTGAATTTTAAAAAAATAGAAAGAAAATTCTCTCCTCCAATGTTAAATTAATTATTAATTATAGAGTCCTAGTGTGGTGGATGGTAGTGAGACATTTCTCGATTTGGCCCAGTGTCTGCAGTCCCTTCAGCCAGCCAGCAGGTCTGTACATGCAGGGTGATAGCGAAGAAATGATCCACAGGCAAACAGATAAAGTTTCAAGAGACATCCAGCCTCTTTTCTGCTGTTGTGCATCCATCCTGTGTTCAATCTCTCTCCCCTTTTCCTCAGGCAACCCCTTAAATGATCAACCATGGACCCCACCCAACTATAGGCAGGTCTCACTATCCAGGTGAGATTAGCATATGGCATTGGGGAGGAGTAACACTCCAGGACATTCAGAAGAACATATTCTTTCTGGAATCCTGACACTGAAAGAAAAAATGTCCATAATATGGTTCTCATCACAGAATTTAAGTCTGTGGTCTGCACTCAACTGGTCAGCTAGGGCCACCAGAGCAAAAAAAAAGAAAAAAAAATCTAATCCCATCAAAAAATAGGAAGAAGAAATGGACAGAAACTTTGACAAAGAAGAAATACAAATGGCCAGAAGACACATGAAAAAATGCTCCACATCACTAATCATCAGGGAGATGCAAATCAAAACAACTATGAGGAACCACCTCACACCACAGAGAATGGCACACATCACAAAGAATGAGAACAAACAGTGTTGGCGGGGATGTGGAGAGAAAGGAACTCTTATCCACTGCAGGTGGGAATGCTGTGTAGTTCAATCTTTATGGAAAGCGATATGGAGATTCCTCCAGAAACTGGAAATCAAACTCCCATATGATCCAGCTATATCACTCCTAGGAATATACCCTAGGAACACAAAAATGCAATACAAAAACCCCTTCTTTACACCTATATACATTGCAACACTATTAACCATAGCAAGACTCTGGAAACAACCAAGATGCCCTTCAACAGACGAATGACTAAATAAACTGTGATACATATACACAATGGAGTATTATGTAGCTGTCAGGAGAGATGAAGTCATGAAATTTTCCTACACATGAATGTACATGGAATCTATCATGCCCAGTGAAATAAGTCAGAGAGAGAGAAAAACGCAGAATGGTCTCACTCATCTATGAGTTTTAAGAAAAATGAAAGACATTCTTGCAATAATAATAATTTTCAGACACAAAGGAAAAAAGAGCTGGAAGTTCCAGCTCACCTCAGGAAGCCCACCACAAAGAGTGATGAGTTTAGTTAGAGAAATAACTACATTTTGAACTGTCCTAAAAATGAGAACCTATGGGGGAATGGAGAGACTATCTAGAGTACAGGCGGGAGGTGGGTGGGGAGGTGGGAGATTTGGGACATGATGATGGGAACATTACACTGGTGATGGGTAGTGTTCTTTACATGACTGAAACCCAAACACAATCATGTATGTAATCAAGGTGTTTAAATAAAATATATTAATTAAAAAAAATTTTTTAAAAAGAATCTAATTTAAATTGGTCCACAACTGCCACCTCCTCTAGGCACTGGGCACGATGGTGAGATGTGTCTTGGATTTCACGCCCCCATATTTAAAGAACACTCACTGAGCAAATTTCATGAAGCAGAAACTCATATTAGGACTTGCTGAAAAATATGCTGGCAAAGAAGCAGTAGAGACTTGCAGGGATTTCAGATACTGGAATTGCCCTGAATAAAATATGTCCAGGTCTTTTTAAAGAAGAAATCTCAAAAGGGAGGAGAGTGTAACTTTTAGGAAACAGACAGGTTTCTTTTCCAGAAGAACTGAAATATAAATAAAAGAATAAAAAACTCAAAGGAGACTCTGGCCTCAGATGGTTACATAAATCCATTTCTCAAGGCACATCCCAGCACCACTGGAGCCAGCCTGCAGTAGCAGAGTTGGGGTGTGAGAGGAGGCACCTTCAATTCTGACCAAATCAAAACTGACCTGAACATTAGTCAAGGAAATAACTACTAGCCCTCAGCCTGGAAGAGGAGAGCAGAGTGACCCAACATGGAACCTCCAAATGGTAGAAAACCACGGGCAACAAAACAACACCCAGATGGAATCTGAACGGCATGTAGAAGGGCAAAACCAGGTTTTAAATTGTATTCACAGCATGTACTACCATTTGCCCAGCCTCTGAAGAAGGATCCCAGCATGTTGATCACTACAGAAGTCAGAGATGGGGGCCGGGCGGTGGCACTGGAGGTAAGGTGCCTGCGCTAACCTAGGACAGACCGTGGTTCGATCCCCCGGTTTCCCATATGGTCCCCCGTGCCTGCCAGGAGCAACTTCTGAGCCAATAGCCAGGAATAATCCCTGAGCATCACCGGGTGTGGCCCAAAAACCAAAAACAAATAAACAAATAAAAAAAAAAGAAGTCAGAGATGAGCAAGAGAGAACTTATGCAATGTTTTCCCTGTTGTGATAGTTAAAGTTCCCATGGGGTGGAAATACTGAGGAACCAAGTTTTCTAGTTTGCAGAGCCTTTAGCAGGAAGGATGACTTGAATTCAAGTACAAATGGTTTCAAGTAACCTGAGATAAATCTAGATTTGTCTACTATGGATAAGTAGTAGGGAAGCAAGGAACAACCCTGAAGACACTTGTATTAGATCATTCCCTGCTTTTCCTTTATCCCTCACACCCTACCACCCTACCACCCAATTTGATTAGAATCTAGGTTTAATTAACATAAGTATAATTAACTAGTCATAAGTACCTTTAACTAGTACCCTTAACTTACCTTTGTTCTGGTAAGTGGTTAATAAAAGTGGTAGGGAATGCAGCACAGCTTGACTAACTCAATAGTCCAAGAGGCTGCTCAATCCCTGGTCCTTATTTATCTTCTCCGATCACTCTGTTTCTTGTAATGACATCTCTGAGGCTGATCCGTCCATTCCAGGGTCAGTACAAACACTCACATGGCAAATACTGTGAACTGTAGGCTGCAGGCAGCAGCCCCCGGGAAAACAACTCCCACACACACTCCATAAAAACTTTAACTTTATTGTTTCATTTGGGGAGGCCATTCCACAAGTTTGTGTGAAAATGCCAACGGGATGTGATTGTACAGCTGAACTTAGCTAAGGAAGCTGAGCACATGTATTCATATCTGTGAAGAAACTGAAGGGGGCGGAGAAGTAGCACAGGAGTAGAGTGTTTGTCTTGCACACAGCCGATCCAGGACAAATCTTGATTCAAATCCCAGCATCCCATATGGTCCTCTGAGCCTGCCAGGAGCAATTTCTGAGAGCAGAACCAGGAGTAAACCCCTGAGCACCGCCAGGTGTGACCCAAAAACAAACAAACAAATAATAATAATATTAGAAAGAGCTGATACTCATGATTGGAGATATAAACAGAAGGTGGGAGGTAGAAATGGCCTAAATGGTGTCAGTGGGACACAGCCAGGAGATGTGAGATCCCCACAGCTTATGTTCAGGCAGGGGCAGCTTCCAGAGAAAGTGCTCAAGAAAGCACCAGGTGAGGAAATACAGGCCTCCATCCTGAGACCTCAGCCCTGAGCTTTCCTAGTCTTGCTTGAGTCCCACTGCACACTACAGATCCTCACTCTAATAAGAGGGATGCCTCAGTCTTCCTTCCCTAGCCTGTCCTTTGCCCTAAGAATTCATCTGAACAAAGAGTCTCCCAGATAAGCAACACTGTGGAAGATCAATAACATAAGGGAAGGATGCCTCAATCCCAGAGTTGCACGCCTTTCTCTTCTCCGTGCTCTGACAAGACAGCAGCTGGTACTTGTTGAGTAATTGATGGGTAGAAATGATAGTTTCTATGAGCAGCAATAATTGAAAAGAGTTTTGCTTTAAAGATGGGCCCACAGGACTCAGGACTCCAATGCTGACTGATGAGTGCAAATGTCAGACAGAAGGGCCTACCTTTCCCCTAAGCCAGTCTTAAGCCCAGACTTGCCACCTGCACCACACAACCTTCCCTGATCCATATAGCCATTCGCCTTACTTCCACCCCTTTACAGGGAATCAGCTTATCTACAGGAGCTAACATGCTTGACCATGGCACTAACCCATGTGCACACATATGTGTATGCATGAGTGCACATGTGTGTGTAAGTTTGTGTGTGGTCATGGAGGGAGGTTACTGAATAGGACTGAGGTCGCACATCAAAGCATCCCACCACTTGGTACCTGATTGACTTGGTTCCCCTCAGACTTCACCCCAACCTACTACTGCAAGGGGAACCCCATACCCTGACCCCTCTTTTACTCCTGCTATCTACCAGGCTCAGGATCTTCAAGGCAATATTGAGTCTGTGTCCTCAACTCATCAGGTAAAAAGTGCTGAGAAGGTTCTTACTGGCTTACAAGAACCACTTGTTATATGTGGGGGATTTTTACAAACTATTGGTAGAAACTGACCATCTCTATAACTTAGAGCCTCTGCCTCCCCACTCCACCAGTGTACAACTCCAACCAAACTCTTGTTCTCAGCTTCAACTCTCAGCCAGATTAGCAGATTATTCATGAGGTCCAGATGTAGTTTGCAGGCAGCAGGCAGACATCACTTTGTGCCCGTTCTGTTCCAATTACATAAGTGGGAGGAAAACAGTCATATTGGCTTGGAAGCCCCAGCAGTCTGCCTGGCACAAAAGCCCCATTCCTTGTCATATCAGATCTGACTTGCACCCCACTCTCCTCTCTCAGATTTGTCCCAACCCAACCCATCTATACCCACTCCAACCATTATCTATACATATTACCCTGTGTTATTTCTACCGCAGGTCTGAAGAGGTTGTGTTGAGCTCTCAGCCAGGAGCATCCATCAGCTATCATAGGTCTGTTCTAACTACCTCTTCTATCAGAAAGTGGCCTGGTTCACCTCCCATCTCCCCCACATACCCAGTTTGGGGTACATTAGGGTTCTGTTCCATCCCAACCTTACCAAAGTTATCTCTTCCGGCAACTTGTCTCTCCCTAAAACACCAGTGTAAGTGCTTAGAAAGCATGACTGAGTTTTTTATTTCTTGATTTTGGGATGATTGATCCTAGGGCATCACATGACAGACATGTGTTCTACTGAGTAACATCTTGAACTACAACTACAATTAGTAAGACAAAGTAGGCTCCACAGCTAGTGACTGGTAGGTTTCAAGACTCAAGTGAATTTGCAAATAGTTCCTGCAAGTCTAACAATGCATCTACCCAAACACCTAGAAGGAACACTTCCTAGGCCCCTCAATGCCTGTTCCCCATTGAGTCACATTCAAATCACTCCCACTTCATGGATGTCCATCCCCATATTGCATACGAGGCCATCGGTCACTGCCAGTATGATCCCTGGACACTGCAGGCTCAGTGCACAGCATGGTTTTTGACCAAGTGGAAGGTGGTGATTAATATTTCTCCAGTCACCTAAAACCAGTCTCTCCCTCCTCTGTCTGATTGACCCCACAGCCATTCAGTTATTCTTGCTGTCTCTCAAATCAGGTAGATGTCTATAAGATCTAAAACTTTAATAATGCTAACAAAGTGGAAGGTGGTGATTAATATTTCTCCAGTCACCTAAAACCAGTCTCTCCCTCCTCTGTCTGATTGACCCCACAGCCATTCAGTTATCCTTGCTGTCTCTCAAATCAGGTAGATGTCTATAAGATCTAAAACTTTAATAATGCAAGCAATCAAACAGGTCCAAGACAATAAAACTAACTCTTTGACTCAGCAAAATAAAAATGGAGGTACAGGTGGAGAGGGTTGGAGTTGGTACTAGAATTTTGGTGATGGGTGGGGTAAATTCTAGCATATCTAAAGGGATTAATTTAGACTCTAGAAGTTGTAAATCATTAATAATATAAAAAAAAAAGAGAGGGGCTGTAAGAAGAACTATGTAAAACCTCAGGCAGGCTGGATGCAGATTGCCTTCTATGTACATTTTCAGCAAGCCAAGTAATTCTTAGACACCAAAGATGTACTAGAATAAAGACAGACGTCCCAACTTAACAGCCCGTAATAGGAAATAATCCAAACAGACACCAGGCTAGAATGCAGAATAAGATCTTATCAGTATAATTCTACCAGGAAATTCAACAAAGGATTCACCAAGCAGTTGGTGGGGAGTATGTAAGTGAAAGGAGAAAAGACAAACCTCACATATGTGTCATTTACTTTACCATATTCCCACCAAGTGATACTGACTTGAGGCCAAAAGCCAAGCCAATGAGGAAGCTTGGAAGAGACACTAATCCTGGAATGCTCCAATAGTTAGGAAAAAAACATTATAATTCAATTGAGAAGTCATGGATCATGTCTACAAGTATCTATAAGTTGGCTGTTTTCCATCCATATCTTTTTAGGATTTCACTTTTTACATCTATGAAAAATAATATTTGCTTTAGCCAGTATAAGATAAAACTTCAGACAAAATGTTCACAATTAAGTGAACAAGATCATGGGCATTCCCTTGGACATTCAGAATATTTGAAAGGGGAGTTTTGCTAATATTTTCACTATCTGGACCTATATTTACAAACCCAGCCCAAAAACTCCCTCGGGCAGTATTTCACAAGGTGTACCTGAAAATCACCCCTCACCACAGATCAGCTCTGCTCAGTGGTTCGACATTTTAATGCAAGTTTTCCTCAAAGAAGACAAATGTGTTAGACATTGTGTTGAGTGCAGCAGTGCTGGGAGACAAGAGTAGCCAACATGATTTCTCTTGGTTTTAGATCATCAAAGAATATAAAAAAGTTGGGGAGAGGGCCACCATACAGAGGGCGACAGAACCCTAAAGCATGACTGGGATTAGCAAGAGCACTTACATCTCTGTCTGTCAGCCCTATCCCAGTGCAGTGACAATGAAAACTGGCCTTAAAAAAGAATTAGAAAGAAAAAATAAAAAGAAGTTCCAGAATCCATCTCTATAACTGAGAAAAACAGATACTTAGCTCCTAGTTGTGTCGCCCTACTGCCCCCTAGTGGTGTGTTAATGGAGCTCAGATTCCAGCCACTGCCTTTGACTCCTGAAATTCAGAGAGAACTGGATGGGCCATATTAACACAAAAAAACAACACGGTGTCCTTCTCCCAGACTATGTAAAGATTGAAAACAGAGCATCATCATTCCAAAATCTGAGAAGTATTCTCAATTGTCTGCCTTCACAGTCCCCACACCTGACCCCACAAGTTATTTACCAATTTACAAGAAAGCTCATGGAACTTCAGAGATCCTACAGCCATGTAAATAATGCATCTTGTTTGGTAAGAATCACACAGTGAATAATACATCAGACGCGAAGGATCTGAAATCCAGCTCTGAGAATGACACAATGGAGTCAGCCTTAGGGGCCCTGAACTCTGTAGTCACAGCTGGGCATGAACATGGCTCAAAGCATGTGGGTAAGATTGTCAAACAGATGTGGAAGAAAGAGGCAGAGAGAGACAGAAATAAGTTTGATTTTTTTTAATAAAATCAGGGTCTCTGGGAATCAAGCATGAAAGTGTGCAATCATAGTTGTTTATTCATGGATAGACATGAAGAATATCCCGCTGCGTTAATGTATCAGAGAGAGAGGGGGACAGATATAGAATGATCACATTCATCTGTGGGATACAAAAAAACATAGTATATTCCAAAATACAATAGAACTGTTAGGTGAAAAAGGTAGTTAAGCCAAAGAAGGAGGGGCCAGAGCAGTGGCGCAGAGCGGTAAGCATCTGTTTTGCAGGCGCTAGCCTAGGACACACTGCAGTTCTATTCTCTGGGGTCCCATATGGTTCCCCAAACCAGGAGCAATTTCTGAGTGCATAGCAAGGAGTAACCCCTGAGCATCACTGAGTGTGCCCCCCCAAAAAAAATTAATAAATATATAAAAAGACAGAAAAGTAACCACTATGACAATAATAGTTGGAAATGATCACTCTACACAAGAAATGGGAATTTAAAGGAAGTAAAGTAATATGCTTAATACCCTTCTGTATTGCAAACCATGGTGCCTAAAAAAATAAAAGATGGAAAAGAAGAGAAGAAACATGGCAACCATTGGAACTGAAGGGATAGTACAGTGGGGAGGGTATTTGCCTTGCACAAACCCAGGTTCAATCCTCAACATTCCATATGATCCCCAGAGCCTGCCAGGAATAAATACTGAGCACAGAGTCAGGAGTAACCCCTGAGTACTACCAGGTGTTCCCCAGAAACAGCAAAAAAAAAAAAAAAAACTCAATAGAGGGCAGTTTGGGGATGGTGGTGAGGATGAGATGATGGGAAGGTAACAGGAGAAATAGGTATGGAAAATGAACAATGATGAAGAGATGGGTACATTGGAATAGTATATGTATGGAACTCTACTATCAATATGGTTAATCATAAATATGTATATATGTATATATACTGGAAAAAGAGGGAAGCATGCCTCAAAAGAGTCACACCCTGAGGATGGAAGATATTCAAAGAGGGAACTGGGTACATGATGAAATGTGTCATCCTCTCCTAGCAACTGCATGATAGAGATTAGCATGGCTAAACCCTCAGTAAGCATTTCCAGCTACTCCCCCTGGCTCAGGTCACCATCTTCTGTTCCTTCTATGCTTTAAGAAGTTGCAGAAAGAATCACATTATTTTCTCTCTTCTTTTTCAATCTGTCAAGAATCCAAGCCAGGGTGAGCACAGAGACACCGCTGCTATTGTTTCTGCAGCAACGCCAATGACGGAAGCTAGGCCAGCTGCTTTGTGACAGTCTACGCTATCTGGACAGTTGAACAGATGGATGAAAAACAGACAGATATATGACAGAGATATGAGAGATAGATGAGTCTGTAATCGATCTTACCTGAGACCCACACAGTAGGAAGAAATACACAAAACAAGCTATTGGCAAGTCAGACTTGCCTACCTGAAGACTAGATGTAGGCTGGAGCTGTTAGGGCATTTGCCTTGCACATAGTCAACTCAGATTTGATCCCCAACATCCCATATGGTCCCCCAAGTCTTCACAGAGCCAGAAATAACCCCTGAGCACTGTGACTCCTCTCCGGATTTACCTGCAAGACCCGCCCATTCATGGAAGGGATCTTGGGGAGAATATAAAGGTGTGGCCTAAGGGCCACTTGGAGGATTTTGCATTTACCTGCATGGAAAGGTAGCTAAGGAATTTGCCAGCATGGAGGTCAGAGGAAAGATGGCTGAAAGAAGTTAAGACTCAGGGCAAGCTAAGTATGGCATGTGCTTAAATGGTTATGATATAGGCCACACATGTGGGCCAGGGCCAATAAAGATGTTATCTCTCTGGAAGCCTGCCTGTGAGTGAGTTCTATACCCGCTGCTTTCCGGGACCCAGATACCCGCCGGCTGAAGGGGGTTGCAGAGCCACATGGCCTGGGATGGCAGAGAAAGGTCCCTTCATGTGTCTACCACCATCCAAGCCCATCTTAATGGCTGTAACTCTACAGAGCACCACTAGGTGTGGCCCAAAAACAAACCAAAACAAACCACAAACCTACCCTGAAGGTCAGAGAGTTCAATGGAATGGGTAGGATTCTTTTTTTTTTTAATTTTTTATTTTTAATTATGAGAACAAAGATGCAAAGAAAGAGGACAAATAAAGTTACAATGGAAAGATTATCACCCATAAACAGAACTCACATAAGTCCCATTGCTGATA
>PVKC010050504.1:0-10774 GCA_004027635.1 Crocidura indochinensis
CTCAGAAATTGCTCCTGGCAGGCACGGGGGACCATATGGGGCACCGGGATTCGAACCGATGACCTTTTGCATGAAAGGCAAACGCCTTACCTCCATGCTATCTCCCGGGCCCCTGTTTTCTAATATTTAAATGTCTTGGTTTCATAACTCATAACTTAAAAATTATTATTGTAATGTAATAATAATATTGACTGGTATTTTAACTATGTGTTGTAGCAATTAAATAATTAAATAATTGCCTAGGGGCTGGAAAGCTAGCACAGCAGTGGGGCATTTGCCTTGCATGTGACCGACATTGGAGGGGCAGGTTTGATTCCCGGCATTCCATATGGTCCCCCAACCTGCTAGGAGCGATTTCTTGAGTGCAGAAACCAAAAGTGACCTCTGAGTGCTGCTGGGTGTGGCCCCAAAACCAACCAATCAGTCAATCAATTAATCAATAAATAAAGTTTAAAAAATATTAATTGCCTAGGGGCTAGAGTGATAGATAGTACAGTGCTAAGGCAATTGCCATGCATGTGGCCAAAAGAATGGACCCTGGTTCCAATTCAGCATCCCATTTGGTCTCTCAAGCCTGCCAGGAGTGAATTCTGAGTGTAGACCCAGGAGTAATCCTTGAGTGCCACCGGGTGTGACTCATAAACTAAAAAATAAAATAAAATAAAAATAATTGCTTAGATGATTATCATCTTCCCCACTTCCTGTAGCTTGACATTGTGATAATAATAATTACAAAAATTAAATCATATATCCCTGGGAACTTAATATATCTCTCATAGTGGTGGAATGTTTTATATGTTTGTATGAGCCTGACTTTAATTTCTAGCACATATACTTCAACCCCGTGAAATAAGTAAACAAAAGAATACCCCTGCCTTTGAAAGGGATATAATGGTTAATGGAGAACATAGACATATAATTAAATAACTGTGAGGTTCAGGTTGTTTGTGTTTTAGTTTTTTGGTCACATCCAAATTTACTTAGGGGCTACTTCTGGCTATTCAGAAATTACTCCTGCCAGTGCATAGGTTACTGTATGGGGTATTGAGGATCAAACTAGGTTGAACACATATAAAGCAAGGACTTGACCTGCTGTCCTCTCTCCAACTCTGAAATATAATTCTTTTATGTTTTTTGCAAAATCATTGAAAAATTGTAGTCTCACTATGGTTTTTTACTTGTATTTACTTCCCCTGTACTTATATGACTTTTCTCTCCTACTACTTCTACAAATTATTTTCACATATAGCTGTTTGATAGTCTAATTTAGAGGAAATAATTGTCTTTAACTTTAATTTGGTACAATTAATTTTCTTATTATTAAAATACATATTCTCTTGTTAA
This sequence comes from Crocidura indochinensis, assembly GCA_004027635.1. Lineage (NCBI taxonomy): Eukaryota > Metazoa > Chordata > Mammalia > Eulipotyphla > Soricidae > Crocidura > Crocidura indochinensis. Next base: position 1,345 of record PVKC010050504.1, read on the forward strand.
TGTTCAATAATAACAAACCTTCCAAAAACCCAAAAGAATGTAATACAATTTTTGTAGTTCTATCCTGTAACAGTTTTCTAAAGGCAGATATATAACATTAATATGAGTCTGGTTAAGAGAAACTACTGAATGGGAGAAAGTATTTGCACACAGTACATAAGATAAAGGAAGAATACACAAGGTATACAAACAATGCATGAACTCAACAACAACAAAACTAATAACTTCATCAAAATTAGGAAGAAGAGATAAGATATCATACTAATGGTCCATAGGCATATGAAAAATTATTTATTGTTAATGGTTATCAAGTAAAGGCAAATCAGATAACTATGAAATATATGGGTAATCTCACTTCAGTGAAAATGGTGTATATAAAAAGGATTACAAAGTGGTGGTGGTATTGGTTTACAAATCTGTATGCCTAAACCCAGATATCAATAGCTTTGTAAATCACAGGTGCTTATTTAAGTAAAAAATTTTGCAAATAAGAATAAGAAGCAGTGCACATGCATGTGCACACGTGCACACACACACACAGAATAACCAGTGTTGGCTAGGTTACTAATGTAACTCAACCTATAAAATTTTAACATAAACACCAAGACCATAGGATTCTTGCATACAAAGATTATACTTCAGCTCTTTGAATCATCTTTTGATTCTCATATATAATATAATACTGAATCCTTTGTAATAATCACTTCTATAAATTCTGATTCTTTATATAAATTCTTTTCTTGAAATTTTCCTAATATTAAGATTCTTAATTTCTGGGGCTGGCGAAGTAGCACTAGAGGTAAGGTGTCTGCCTTGCAAGCCCTAGCCAAGGAAGAACTGAGGTTTGATCCCCGGCGTCCCATATGGTCCCCCCAAACCAGGTGCAATTTCTGAGTGCTTAGCCAGGAGTAACCCCTGAGCATCAAACGGATGTGGCACAAAAAACAAAAAGACAAAAAAAAAAAGATTCTTAATTTCTGGGGCTGGAGAGATAACATGGAGGTAAGGCGTTTGCCTTGCATGCAGGTCAGTGGTTAGAATCCCGGCATCCCATATGGTCCCCGAGCCTAGCAGGAATGATTTCTGAGCATAGAGCCAGGAGTAACCCCTGAGTGCTGCCGGGTGTGAGCCAAAAAAAAAAAAAAGATTCTTAATTTCTATAATTTAAAACTATTACATTTTTTTTACTCCTGGCTATGCTCTCAGAAATCGCTCCTGACTTGGGGGACAATATGGGATGTCAGGGGATTGAACCACAGTCTGTCCTGGGTCAGGCATGTGCAAGGCAAATGCCCTACCACTGTGCCATCACTCCATTTATTTAGCTTATTTATTTTATCTTATAGTTTGTTATGGCTTCCCAATGGTGCTAGGGAACCTAGAGAACACTATGGGTGATTACTAATAACAGCTGAGTAGACCTGACAGTTTAAAGCTAAACTAACAATGTGGTATTCCTTAAGTCCAGTGGTGCTCAGGGATCCAACGACTACTTGTACATGCTTAGGAACCACTAAAGGCCCAACAAACAGTATTCTCAGAGCCATGTGATGCTAGGGATCAAAGTAGGGCTTCAATAAAGCATTCTCTTGATACTTTTGAGTTTTTATCAGTTTTTATCTGCCCTTTAAACTATAAATTCTTATGTACTATTACCTTTACCCATGACTAGCTTTGAAAACTTAGTATTTCCTTCATATGCAACATATGCAACCTTTACTCCATCTTGTCAATGTTGTAATCATTTCCTTTAGGGCACAAAACCCAATTACTAAACCTAGATACTTGAAAATAAGGATTTTTATGACATCTAGAAATTTAATCAATCTAGCATTAAGTCTGAAATGTTTTTTGGCACTACCATCTCTCAAATTTGTTGTTATTGCTGTTCCTTCAAATTTGTTGTTGTTGCTGTTACTGTTTATTTAAAAAAAAAACTTCCATGTCAATTCTTGTCTATGATACTTCAGCCATTACTTTGAAATTCTTCAAGTTGTATTTAAGAAAACATAAAAAACAGTGACAGCTAATTTTGACAATAGTTTTAAAAGACATCAAAGAAGTTACAATGGATGATGAGAAATGTACTTTCTCTGTCTAAATCTATTTTAATTTTAATTTGTACTCAGAAGAAGGAAAATGAAAACAAAATAGTAGGGGCAAGGGATAGTATAGTGGGGGCCAGTCGGTGGCGCTGGAGATAAGGTGCCTGCGCTAACCTAGGACAGACCACGGTTCGATCCCCCGGTTCCCCATATGGTCCCCCGTGCCTGCCAGGAGCAACTTCTGAGCGAATAGCCAGGAGTAACCTCTGAGCGTCACAGGGTGTGACCCCCCCCCAAAAAAAAAGAGATAGTATAGTGTTTAAAGCATTTCAAAAATATAATATCAGAAAAAAATTTTGTTGGTACCAGGGCCATAAGCAATACAGTCATGTCCTCTCCTACTAAGTCACATACATACATGGTCTTTGATGTTCTTTCATTTAAAAGTGGTCTATACTTGAGTTATTTTTAGTTTGAAAACTTTCATTTGAAACTTTTAATTTTTCTGTTATTTGAAGATTGCAGAATGGCTTTCTGATGGTCAAAGACCTGCTGTATGTTTGAAAATGGATGAGAGCCATAGACCAGTGAAACTTCGGAAAGTGGTCCTTGGATTTCCCTGTGGTAGTAACCAAACAGAATTTAAATTTGATTTAAGTCTCAACTACAAAATTGCCAGTGTGATACAAACATACTCCGATCAGAAACCTACACTTGTGGTATGGATTGTTGATGGCTTATTTTTAAAAATAATGCTAAGTTTTTAATGTGACAATACAAAATTCATTCATTTCTTTTTAGTTTTGTGCAACAAGAAAAGGTGTGCAGCAAGCAGCTTCTGTTCTTGTGAAAGATGCTAAATTTATTATGTCTGTAGAACAGCAACAAAGGTATATATATTTTTTCATATTATCTTAGATGCAGAAAAAGTTCTAGAGATAATATGTTGAGATATGAAAGCTGGGTTTTTTCCTTAACTTCTGTGGGAAGGGCCTGGGATCAAAGAGGAGTTGACCATGTGTAAGACAAGTGCCTCACCACTTGTACTATCTCTCTGGCTCCCTATATGATTTTGGGTGTTGTTTGTTTTGGAGCCATGCTGAGTGGTGCTGAGGTCTTATTTCTTGCTCTGCACTCAGAGATCATAACTGGTGAAGCTCAAGAGTCTATATGGGGGTGGAATCAGGCTTAACCACATGCAAGGCAAGAACCCTACCCACTGTACTACCACTCTGCCCCCCCCCTTATTTTCTAAAGTTACTTTGACCTCTAATAAAATTTTTCTCAAGATTCCTCAGGACAGATTATTTTTCACACTTCCCCCCCCCCACTGGGGCTAGATCTCAAACTCAAGGTCTCACATGTGCAAGACAAGTGCTCTAGCAATGAGCTATATGGTGAGTCCATTTACACACTTTGAATCTAAGATCTGCTGTAAAATTTCCTAAAGTTGGTTTCCTTAAATAAGTAAGTCTTAATACATTTCATATATTGCCTTACCTAAAAATCACAGATTCTGGGACAATAATATCTATTGTTTACCTTCATTGGTGGCCTTTTTGTCCCATTTTTACCTTTTTTACTCAACTTTTAAATGTTAATATGCTGGATTTTATATCTTTCTAATTCCATATTAGTGTATGATATATGTTTACAATTTATTTTTACATGTGTCTAAGCAGTATTCTCAGCATCATTTGATAGAGATTTTTATTCTCTGACTTACTGTATTTATTGCACCTTTGATTGGGAATATATCTAAGGATTTTTTGACTTTATTCTTTTGACCTGAGAGTCTGATTTTATTTCAGTGATAGTTTTGATTAGTATAATTTTAAATCAGGGACTCTATTGCCTTTATCTTCCTTTTTATCAGATTATTTTGTTTTGGGAGAATTAAATGGTTTCAAGTTCTTAAAAGATGTTAGGAGAATTTTGAAAGGTAATTACATCAAGTCTATATATCTTTTAAGTAGGATGATAATTTTCACTGTGTTATTTCTTCCAAGCTAGAAACACGGAATATTTTTTTATATTCTTTTGTTTTCTACTGATTTAAAATTGTGATTTATAGTTTTCTTTTCTTTTTTGATTTTTGGGTCACACCTGGCAGCACTTGGGGGCTACTTCTGCTTTATGCTCAGAAATTGCCCCCAGCAGACTCAGGGACCATAGGGGATGACGGGATTCGAACCATCGTCCTTCTTCATGCAAGGCAAATACCCTACTGTTGTGCTCTCTCCAGCCCTGACTTAGTTTCCAGTGTATAAGCTTTTACTGTTAAAGTATGATTCCTAAGCATTTGATATTTTGGATACAATTGTAAAGTTATGTTTTAAATACTCTTTTTATAAATTGCTTCATATAAAAATGTGACATGATTTTTGTTGTTACAGTTGAGTTTTCTGCTTTATATTAGATCATAATTCTTTGTCAGGTGTATTACATCTAAATATTTTTAATTTATAGGCTGTCTTTTTGTTTTAATGATAATTTCTTTTGTACTGCAGAAACCTTTTTTGTTTTATTTATTCTTGTTTTCATTGCCTTTGGAATTAATTCTTCCAAGATATCACTAAAGCCAATGTCCTAAAAATGTTTTGCCTGTTTGCTTCAATGTATTTATTTTGTAGCTCTGTAGCAAATATCTGAGTTTTTAATTTTAAGCTAACTCTTGTTCATGATATGAAATAATGATTTAGTCTCATTCTGTTGCATGTGGCTCTTCAGTTTTACATCATTTGTTGTAGAATATTTCCTTTATTCATTTTATAGCCTTGGCTGCTTTTGTGTAAATTGTTTATCATTGTGTCTTCCTTTAATTGTAACGACACATTATTATCATTACTAGTGTTTTGTAGTATGAAATCAGGGAGTGTGGTGTGATGCCTTTATGCTTTTTTGCCCTGCCCATAAAATTTTTTGTTGATGTTATCGAGCTTTAAAATGCATCACTTCTCGGCATATATATACCCTATATATAGGGTATATATATATATAGGGTTTATACATATATAAACCCTATATATAGGGTTTTTTTTGTTTGATTTTTGAGGCCACACCCAGCGGTGCTCAGGGGTTACTCCTAACTCTGCACTCAGATATTGCTCCTGGCTCAGGAAACCATGTGGGATGCCGGAGATTGAACCTGCATCTAGCCTGGGTCAGCTGCGTGCAAGGCAAATGCTCTACAGCTGTGCTACCAATCTGGTCCCGAAAATTATATATTTCTTAGTGCTTCAAGTATTACTGCTTTGAAAATATTTTATTTAATAATTTTCAAAATAATGAATGCAGCATATGTATTAATCAGATAACTTGATTTTGTTGTATTTTAAAATAGGTTGCAGAAGTATGTATATTCCATAAGAGATTCAAAATTAAGAGGTAAATTTATTTTTTTTTTGGTTTTTGGGCCACACCCGGTGACACTCAGGGGTTACTCCTGGCTATTTGCTCAGAAGTCGCTCCTGGCAGGCACGGGGGACCATATGGGGAACCAGGGGATCGAACCACGGTCCCTCCTAGGTTAGCACAGGCACCTTACCTCCAGCGCCACCGCCCGGCCCCAGAGGTAAATTTATTAATATTGATTTTCTTTGGAGAGGGCATACCTGGTGGTGCACAGGTATTTCTGGCTATACCTATATTGCTATTTGATGTTAATGATTGCACCATATGCAGAACATGTATATGTACAGTCTCTTGCACTCTGTACACTCTTAGATGTAATTTTCAACTATAGTCAGAAGGATTTCATTGCTAATAATAATACTAATATAGAGGCCGGAGCGGTGGCACAGTGGTAGGGTATTTGTCTTGCACGCAGTTGACATAGGACGGACCATAGTTCGATCCCCCAGCATCCCATATGATCCCCCAGGAGCGATTTCTGAGCACATAGCCATGAGTAACTCAAGCATCACCGGGTGTAGTCCCAAAGCAAACAAAAAACTCCAAAATATACTATAATATAGCATAACAGGTGATATTTGTTATTATAGATATCATAATACATGGCGTGGCTTATCATCATGCTGGTATGGAGCTGTCAGACCGAAAAGTTGTAGAAGGAGCTTTTACATTTGGAGATGTACCAGTTCTTTGTAAGTAAAAAATATTTGTTCAGATTAAGACATTTAAGAAAAAATATTTTAAGAGAAAAATCTTTTATTAAATTTGCTCTTTTCCATTTGTCTAATGTTATGTGTTAAATTGCATATTTTAATTTCAAGGCTAGACTTGTATATCTTGATACAGCAAATCTTTGACATTTTTAGTTCTTTGTCATATTTCTGAAGTTAGTGCAGTTTGAAAAATGGAATTTGCCCCAAAACACAATGCAAAAAAAACCCAAACAAACAAACCTTCTGCATTTCTATGTTCATTGCAGTACTAATCACAATAGTCAGAATCTGGGGAAAATAATCTAAATGCTACGAGTTGCATTTTTATGCCCATTGCAGCACTAATCACAATAGTCAGAATCTGGGGGGGAAAATCTAAGTGCCAAGAGTAGATGAATGGTGATAGAAAGCATGGAACTGTGGTACATCTACACAATAGGCTACTATGCAGTTATTAGGAAAATTTACTTTTACATTGATGGATATGGAGACTGAGCAAAATGAGTCAGAGGGAGAGGAATAGACATAGAATGATTCGACTTATATGTGAGATATTGATAGTGTGGTATTAATATCCAGAGACAATAGAGAAAAGGACCAGTAAGACCAGGAAGCTTGCCTGGTCCTAAGAGAGGGGTAATGCAGTTAGGGCAAAAAGGGACCACTATGACAATGATAGTTGGAATTGGTCACTCTGGACAAGAATTGGGTATTGAGGGGCCGGTGAGGTGGCGGCCTTGCAATTACTAGCCAAGGAAGGACCATGGTTCTATCCCCCGGCATCCCATATGGTCCCCCCAAGCCAGGGGCAAGTTCTGACCGCTTAGCCAGGAGTAACCCCTGAGCATCAAATGGGTGTGGCCCAACAAACAAAAAACAAACAAACAAACAAAAAGAATTGGGTATTGCAAAGGAATAAAACAAATTATATGCATACCCTTCACTAACAGTATCGCAAACCACAGTGTCTAAAAAGAAAAGAGAGAGGGGCCGACGAGGTGGCACTAGAGGTAAGGTGTCTGCCTTGTAAGCGCTAGCCAAGGAAGGACCGCGATTTGATCCTCTGGCGTCCCATATGGTTCCCCCAAGCCAGGGGCAATTTCTGAGCGCTTAGCCAGGAGTAATCCCTGAGTATCAAACAGGTGTGGCTCCCCCCAAAAAAAATAAAATAAAAAGAGAGAGAAGAAAACTCCCAAAGAGAAGGGGCATGGGACAGGGTGAGAGGAAAACTGGGACATTGGTGGAGGGAAATATGCACTGGTGAAGGGTGTTATACATTGTATGACTAAAACTCAATTACAAACAACTTTGTAACTGTAAAAACAAAACGCTAACTGGGGCTGGGCGGTGGCGCTGGAGGTAAGGTGCCTGCCTTGCCTGCGCTAACCTAGGACGGACCGCGGTTCGATCCCCGGTTCCCCATATGGTCCCCCGTGCCTGCCAGGAGCAACTTCTGAGCGCATAGCCAGGAGTAACCCCTGAGCGTCACCGGGTGTGGCCCAAAAACAAAAAAAAAAAAAAAAAAAAAAAAAAAAACGCTAACTGTACTACTGTACTATGAGCAAACTTGTAAACATGATGCTTAAATAAAATAAACTTTAAAACTAAAAATGAACAAAAAATAAAACCAAACTAAAAGAAAAGTAGAATTTGATCGTTTATTTTGGCTTGAAGATGTTTAGCAATATGTTCTTTTTATTCCTTTTAAAAGAGTCCTTATCTGTTAGTTTTTGTTACATTTATTGGAATATAAATTTCATAGGAATATATTGACCGAAAACAGTAATTTTATGGTTTGAAAGTAATATTAATTAATTTGCTGCAGTTACTACCAGTACTTTAGCTATGGGAGTAAATTTACCTGCTCACCTGGTAGTTATAAAATCTACTATGCATTATGCTGGAGGAATGTTTGAAGAATACAGTGAAACAGATATTCTACAGATGATTGGTAGAGCTGGTCGACCTCAAGTAAGTGACAGTATATAACTTTTTATATTGAGTTTAGATGTAGAAAAAAGCATGTAAGGCATTTTAATCATAAATTAATATTTTAATTTGAATTTAGATTAAAGCATAAGAGTGAATCTACTTTAATCGAGAAATTTGTTAATGAGTGTTTGGTTTTGTGATATGTATGCAGTTAAATTTTTTCTGATTTTTGTTTTTATTTTTAAATTTTGAGTAGGAATACTGTGACATTTTTGTAAGATATATTTTTTAATTTAATAGGACTGTCATGCATTGTAGAACATGTACTTTTCCTGAATGCTAAAGTAAAGTGCTAATAGTGGTCACCAGGTATTGCGATAATTGATCCGTATTTAATTAGGAACTACTTGGAATATTAAATGTTACAAAACATACTAGACAATTACTTGAACAAATAAGTTATTAATGAAGATATTAAGAGAACCATTTAAAAAGAAAATATTTTCAAAGAATTCAATTTTTTTTTTTTTTTGGTTTTTGGGCCACACCCAGTGACTCAGGGGTTACTCCTGGCTATGTGCTCAGAAGTCGCTCCTGGCTTGGGGGACCATATGGGAAACCAGGGGATCGAACTGTGGTTCGTCATAGGCTAGCGCAGGCAAGGCAGGCACCTTACCTCCAGCGCCACCGCCCGGCCCCAAAGAATTCAAATATTATTATATTAAGTCTGTAAATTCTTTTGCTCATACCAGTATTCTCAGGGGCTACGTACAGCACATTGCTTGAGGCTCATGTAGTGCTGTGAATCTCTCAGGGCTCTAGCATGCCAATCTTACAAGCCTTTGAATCATCTTCCAAATCCTATGAATCTATACTTTTTATAGGATAAATAAGATGTTATTAAACCTATTTATCTAGGTATATTTTGATTCTACCACTGCCAAGATTATTTATGAAATATTTACACCTTTATCTTTGGAAAGTTTTAAAATCAAATTTCCAGTTAGTTCATCTTCTCAAGCATACATCTTCAGAAAGTTTTGACTTTTTGTTTAATATGAAGGATATTATGTTATATATAATATTTGAGCTCCTAATGAGGATAGCTCTAACAGGTATTCTCTACTAAATCTAAATTGCACTGTGTGTGTGTGTGTGTGTGTGTGTGTTTTACCAGTTTGACACTACAGCTACTGCAGTTATTATGACTCGGCTAAGTACAAAAGAGAAATACATTCAGATGTTGGCTTGTAATGACACTGTGGAAAGCAGGTAATAAAATACTCATAAAAGATAATAGTTCACATTTTTCTTTTGATATGTTAA
>PVKC010050505.1:0-10587 GCA_004027635.1 Crocidura indochinensis
ATGGCAGAGTTGGCCAGATTTGACTGGTCATAGCCAGTTGGCCAATCATGACCATCATTGGCCAGTCATGGCAAGCTTTTGGTCAATCACATATATTTTGGGAGAGATGACTTAGTTCATGTGCCTCAATTTTTTTTACCTGTAAACTGAGAATAATATTACAAGGACTAGAACTTTATGTAAACTAAGACTTTCTTGTGTTTTATTCATAAAAGTTGCTGCTTTACAAAGTACCTTGTACTTATTTGTTTTGACTGCACATAATAAGATACTAGAACACTGATATACTAAACACAAAAGATGTCTGTGTTCACAGGAGGCATTGCCTCACATGCAGGACCAGATGGGAAAGCATTCAGGAGAAAGAAGAGCTGCCTGTCGAAACAGGGGCAAATGTTTTAAGGTGATTTTTGTAGGAAGCAGTGTGTGTGCCTGGCTAGATATGAGCCAAGGGTTGAATAATTTAAGTGATTTAAGTGGGTTCTGGGTGGCTCAACTAGTCTGGTACCCAGCCTTGGGATCATCAAATACAAGGGGCAAAAAGAAGCTTGATTAAAATGCTAACACCCCTAGAAAATGAAAGACACACAGCTGAAGAGGATGGCTCTGACATTCTAACTGAAATTATGTGGTGCATGACTGACTCTCTGCTTTGGGTAATCAGAAGCCCCCTGTCTCCATTTAATAATCTCCAGTTAATAATGTTTCCGGGCATGGTCCCTGCCCCTTACAGGGAAAATCACCTCCCAATCATCTTCCATTAAGAACCAGTGTTCCATATATTTTCTAGCTTATTTGGGTCCACACGGCACCTTTCAATCTGAAATCTCAATGATTTCTGATTTTCATTATTTGCATTAGAAATACTCTTTCACAGCAGAGAAATGGTCTCAGGCTAGGCAGTCTGTGTGGAAGGAAAATGGTTCCCAAATATGATGAGTTCCATGACACATTTAAGAGGAGACTTAACAGATGCTTTCTGAAAGACCATCCTGAGCCCATTGTGGGCCAGAGTCATGGATATGGCCCAGGTGCATCACTGTCTGAGAAGTTCAGATATAGCTTTCCCCACACAGCTCTAGCTGTGCTTTGATAGGTGAAGGAAAACCACCCTGAATAAAACTTCTCTAGGAATCTTGGCTTGCTCTTGCCTTTTATAGGAACAAAACAGAACAAATGAGTGGCGGCGTCTTTCCTATTCTCCTATGCAAGATGTACATGAAATAGACAAGTTCTCCGTTGACTCAAATGAGTCCAGGATGTGAAAACAAGACAACGAACATCATAACCATTAGAGATTTGCTCTAATAAGTTGGGCCAGATGTTCACAAATTTGAAAACGCATGCCTGGGGATCTGAAGTGCAACCTCAAATCCCTTGCTTTTCCAATACTCCTGTCTTCTGGAATCTGATTCCCCATGACCGAGAAACTGTACAGGGAAGTGAGATAATTGAAAGAGAGAAAACAAAATGTAGATATGAATCAAAGAGGCCCATAATCTTGCAGGTAATAGATAATTTTAGCACATAATAAAATGTTTCATTTCATGTCTTCTTCTTATCTATGAGCACTCAATAGTTCATACCTTTTATGGAGATGATTGTTATATCTGATGGAAGCTAAGAAAATTAAATTTCAAACACACCCAGACCTTCCTGTTGACCTTCTGATTCACATATCTTCGAGTTTCCTAGTTTATTAAATCCATGCTTTGCTTCATAAATAGAAAGACATGATTAGCCAAAATATAAATGCTCATCTTTTTTTTTTTTTTTTTTTTTTTTTTTATAAATGTTCATCTTGATCAAGCAAGGTTAAAGTTCAGAGTTTAGAGGCCAGGCCTTTAGAGGCCAGCAGGCAGACCATTAGCCTTATATGTGGCCAACTCAGGTTCAATCCCCAGCATTTCACATAGTTCCCAGAGCCCACCAGGAGTGATTTCTGAGTCACAAGAAACCCCTAGGTGCTGCCACTGTGGCCCAAAAATCAAGAAGAAGAAAAACAAAAAATCCAGAGTTCAAACACCTGAAGGGGTTAATATCCTTAAAAAAAGAGAGTAGAAACTTGAAAATCCTTTGTGTCAAAAGTTTACACAATCTTCTTTTCTATCTGTTCATCTAGTTTAAGCAGGCAAAATGACTAATATCTTCAACTAAGATTTCTACTTTTCATTTCTTTGAAAAATAAAATTCAAGCCTAAGGCTTCTGTAAGGCTAGCCTTATGGGATGTATTGTTTCTGTATCTATTATACGTGTTAGTGCAGTTCCACAGAGTTCTGAAAGAAGGCAATCCTGAACTAATTAGATAGTGATTGAGAAAGAAGCCTCACTTTTTTTTTTACACAGCGTGATCTATTCCCATTTAGAAATGGTTTGTTTAAGTATGTGGTATAGAAAGAAATAGCTTATTGATTTATGTATCTGGTTGTTGCACTTTTGTAGGTTTTATTTAGCATACCAAGCATCACACCTTAAAGCTCTCAAATTTAGAGGATATATTTATTTTTCGTTGTGTGGGATGCACATAATTCTTAGGGGCTACCCTGATTCTCTGGAGGATTAGGTACATTTTTTTATCCACGTTTGTTTTTGTCTTCGACTGAATAGCTACTCTTTTTGTTTATCAGCTCAAAGTATTTGTGCGTTATAGAAAGCTGGCATTTTGTACAGAGATGGATTTGCCTTCATTTTACTCTTTGTTTTTTCAGTCTCTATTTTTATGAGAATGTTACTTAAATATGTTTTTAAAAAGAAAATAGAGTCAACTCTTCTTTTTTCCCATTATCTTAGCAAGTGTAACCTTATTGGTTATACTTTCATGAGGATATGTTTAATTGGATGATGTAGACAAATAAGCCTGATTATTTTCATGAGATTTCTGGAGAAAATGGCAGAGTTAATTCCTGCTTGAATGCAGTCCTCTCAGGTTTCAAACATAATAGTGACAGAGACTAGGGAAAAAGTTCAGAGGTTTGGCAAGCATGCATATTATGCACAGGTTCCCAGCACTGTATGGACTCTTGTCACTCCTCTGCAGGTGTAGCCCGGTAGTTCCCAAAACCTGCTCTACCACAACAACATCTGAAGCCCCAGAGGAGTTACAGAAAAAAAAACAATGAAAAGTGAAACAAATGACCTAGAGATAAAGTCCTATGAAATATGAAAACATAGATATAAGATACATAGATTAGCGTATGAGGCTGCAACATGCATCGGATAGAAGTAATAGACAAGAGATAATAGACAAGAGTTTTGCAGAGGCAAGAGTCAAGAATGTTCTAGAAATAAAAAAAACCTCATGAGACTTGAGGTTGAAAGCAATAGGGCTGTTTTATTGAGGTGGTGTTAACATAATTTAGAACCGAGACAACAATATTCTAACGCTGTGTTGGAAGAAATGTCAACACAAAATTTAAAATGAATGGGCATTGTCTTGTGCATGAAGAGCACTGTAATAAATGCACTACCTTAATATTTATTATGTGAATGTAAGGACAAAGGAGATTAAATATGACACATCGTTTATTTTTTTTACCAACTCTGGAAAACAACAAGAAGTCATCATTTGAGATAATGTAATTGTGAGAAGTCTTATTGCTTTCCAGAAACACCATAAATGCATTCTTTCAGGATTCTATTCAGAATAATTGCATACACATTTTCCCTACTGGATTTGACTTGTTATTTCCTTTTGTTTTACAGACTAAATGCAATAGAGTGCTCTTGGATCTGCTTCAGAAGAAACCATAGTACTATAAATGTAGGACCTAATAATCAGTTCTATATTTATAAAAGCACAGACCATTTTAATCTATGTAGTTGAAGACATTTGTAATTTCAAGTGTTCATAATGAATAACCTGAGGCAGTCTGATCTAGAAGTCTAATGGTTTTTCTGAACTGTTATCAACAATAAATGCTGAAAAGAGAATTATTTCTCACCCATTCTGCAGGGTTCTACTTTAACTTCCTATGTTAGTGGAAATGGGGCTCTCTTGTCTCCTCCTATCTCCTCTCAATTCATCCCTTTCATTCTCCTTTGAGGTACCTACATCACCTCATCCTGTTTGCCACAGAATGATGCCAAATATCAATCTGGTCTCCAGTCTATACTTGTTTTAAGAATCTAGGCTTTTTCTACATCCAAAAGAAACTTGCATAGTAAAATGAGTGCCACAGTATGAATTTTAAAGCTCTTCTATGTCAAAATGAGCCCATAATCATATGCTAGAAAACATTGGAAATTTACCAAGAAATTAAAAATGATCATAGTTCATACTTAGAAGGAAGTAACAAACTAGATTTTTGAAGAAAAGAATAAGCCATCATTTAGTTGTGTTCATGGACTACTCCTGGCTTTGAGCTTGAGGTTCATTCCTACTGGTGCTCAGGGGGATCGCATATAGTTCTGGGAATAAAACCAGAGTTGACTACATGGAAGGCAAGTGTCTTAGTCTATGTACTATCTTTCAGACCTAATTGACAATATAATTGAAGAATAAAGATCAGATATTAATATATCTGATGAAAACTAGAACTACACAGAGCTATAGTGTTAGAGAAGTAAAACTCACCCAGGCTAGACTCCACCATTGCACAGATTAACCTGGATTAAACCGTGGATTAAATCTAATCCAGTTTAGTTGTTTGACATGTTGATTTCTTGACTATAATCTTTCTGACTGGATGGTGCTTATAACAAACTTACATAATCAAACAATTAGAGAGTGTACTAGGTGACTTTCTCAGAGTTGACTCCTAACAAGGGTTTCATAGAGTGAGAAACAAAGGAAACACTGACTTCCCCAAGGGAGATAGAGTTTTTGACTGTGCTGCAATTTTGGGGTAACAGTATTCCACACTGACACTACCTCTAATGCATAGCATCCCTGTCCTCAGCACTAACAGAAGCTGAGTTGATTTCCCATCATTCCTTACAGACATTGCTCAGACAGGCTCCAGTTACTTCCAGGGCACCAATGCGAACACATTCAGGAGGTGATTCATTTATGCCGACCCCATCATCATCAGTCCTGTATCATCTCCTCCTCTGTCCTGTATAACTCTCAAACCCCTGACTCCTTGATATCATGGCCCCTGGGAGATCCTTGAAAATCAAAACTCACCTGATAGAGAAACACAGACCGAGAACACCCTGCCTGGGGAAGGGAAGCCCTACGGGCACATTTCTGTAGGTTGATATGACTCATTCTCTCTCACAGCCTTGATAGATTTGCAGCTGTTCAAGGAGTATCTGAGTTACCACGATGCTAATCATTTGTTTCATTCTGCCAGAGAATCAGTCAATTGTCAAGCACAGTTCTTCTGCTGCCACCATGGTCCCCTAAGACCAAGGCTACAATGGGTCATCTTGAGTAGACTCCAGGGCCCCCAATTCCCTTGCTATGTATTTAAAATTGAATGTGGCAGTCAGAAACATTTGCCACTTCATGATGAACACTTCAGCCACCAACATAAGTTATTCTTCAACTCCAGTTAACTCAAGTAACCCCCACAAGCCTACACAAAGAAGATTTCTTTGAGATACTAAATCTGTCAATTTGATCGATCTATTGAGCTCATTTTTCCCAGCCATGACAACTGCCAGATATCCACTTAAAAGTTCACTTTTGTGCTGCTCTTGATATTGGCTTAACCTTTCAACTTTTCATCAGCAGACTTCAACTTGTAGAGACACCACTAAAAACAGACTTCCTCTAGGTAAGCTGGATCTAAAGGACACAGACCCTCATTCTCAGCCCTTCCTCCCAACAGAGTTGGCTCTATAATAGATGGATTTATTGTCCTGCATATGTTGAAAATGAAGCTGGAGACCCATTGTCAATAAGACATAAACTATGAGTTGCTGACGCATTGGAAAATAACTCATTGTTAATATTGCCTCATCTGCTCCCATGGGACTCACAATTTACAAATACAAGCTATTTGTCTGGGTTAGAGCCTATATCATCATCTTTACTTATGTCCCAGGACTATACTTTCACCAGCTGGGTTAATGGCCTTAGGCACATATTCATAGTCAATGATGATGGACTCTTGTTATTGTAGCTGGAAGAAATTCCAGAGATCATTTATTCCAATTCTCTTATTTTAAAGATTAGTATATGATGAACAGAGAAGTTAGGGATGCAAAGACACCCAACTTTGTAAGTTTGAGTATTACATATCTTTTTTGAAATTCTTCATTGTTTAGCTCTGGAGTTTCCTTGAAAGCAGTTCCTCAACTGAATTTATAGGAAATACTGGAAACTAGTAGGATAGTCAATATATTAAGTCTTACCTTCCAATTTTTTTATAGGTGCTCAAATAGAGTTATTTGGAGAAGAAAAAAAGGAAGGAAACATTTATTGCACATTTAATGTGGAAGACAAGCATTTTATCAATTAACATGAAATAGCATTTTAAAAAAGTTTGCTGCCTTGCATCATTCAGAATGCTTTGCATAAATCATCACCCTCAAACGATTCAATGAAGAAGTATTTTGAGCTTCTGCATTATAAATTAAGGATGGGTTGGTTGAATCATCCAGGTAACAAACGAAAGGGGCTTTCATTTTAAAGAGGGAACTCTGATCTGAATTAATGGACAAGAAAACAGAAGTTGATAGAAATTGTCTAGGAGGTGAAAAGCAGCAGGGGTGAAACTCTACCTTTTTATGTCTCATCAGGAATTCCATGGTAATCAAATGCATTTTAACCCTGATCTGCAGGAGCTTAGTTGAAATCAATATAGAAAAATAACTAATCAAAAGGGTTGATCCTTCATTAATATGTTTCCATCTTTGACCAGTACTGTGAAAGGAAAGGATTGTTAAAAGAAATATCAAGTCCTGAAAGGTACTAGGGGAGAGGACCTATGTCCAATTTCCATTACAAGGATATTTTAACGAGCACTTGGTGAAAGAGACTACAAGGTCAGTTGGCACATGCCTATCCTAAGTTCTCCATGGTAAGTTGGATCAGTTTTTTTCATTCATGAAAGAAACTCCCTATGGGTCATTGTGATACAAAGTCCCTTGGGGAGATGGCAAACTTTAAGCCATCAGTATTACAGGATGGCAGAAGTAAGGTTTCATCTGAATTCACTCAAGTAAAACAGCTTCAGTGTGTGAATCTCAGCTCTGGCAGGGGGTCGAACAAATCACTCCCCTCCAGCTGTGGTCTCACACTGCAGATGGGTAACTTGTCAGAGCAGTGAAATCTCTTGCGGAATGCGCGTGAGGGTGATGTGGTTCACTTCCCTGAAGAGGTCTTTCAAGTATGGAGGCCTTGCAATTAGACATGAAAAAGGTTGAACCCAGTTGATTTCCACTGCTGTGGACTGGTCTGCACAGCTTGAGATCTGGTTTCCTATCACATCTGATTCAAAATGAGAGCTTGGGACTGAAGAGAGAGTAAGTATAGGCATAGAACGTGCTTGCCTTGTCTCCTGCTGATTCTGGTTTGATATCTGGCCCCAGATATAGTTCCCTGAGCACCACCATGGATCACTCCGGAACACAGAGCCTGGAATAGCCCTTCAGCGCCACCTAAGCAATATTGGGAATGACATTCAAACTCTCCTCCCAAAACTCCTTTGTTTTCCAAGCCCCGAAATAAAATTTGGATAATTTCATCTGGGCAGCTTGTGTCATGTAAAGTGTGCCTGTTACAAGTATCATTTGACTTTTGTTTTGTTTTGTTTTGCAGGCCACACCTAGCAATGCTCAGAGCTTACTCCTATATCTGCTCAGATATCAGTTCTGGTAAGTTATAGGTCATGACAAGGATTGAAGCTGGGTTTGCCACATGCAAGGCGAGTGCCATAATTTACTGTATTATCACTCTGGCCCAGTATCACCAGGTTTTTATTTTATCACCACTATCCCCAGCTCCAAGTTATTTCTCATTCTAATTTTATCAAATATCCTTCTTTATTTTATATTTTATTTATTTATATTTTTGGTTTTGGGCCATACTGGTGACGCTCAGGGGTTACTCCTGGCTATGCACTCAGAAACTGTCCCTGACTTGGGGGACCATATGGGACACCAAGGGATCGAACCGAGGTTCATCCTAGGTCAACCACATGCAAGGTAAATGGCTTACTGCTGCACCACTGCTCTGGTCCTTTCTTTATATTTTTTAAGCTTCAGAGCATGTTGTTCCTCAAGAAAAGATCATGCAAACTAAGTTACTTCTCTCCTAAAAGGAAAACTGAGAATCACAGATATTTGATACTTACATTTCACCTACTTATAAACTGTCACCTGAATGAAGTCTTTCACCAGAGCCCAATCTACTTTCTTTTCATAAAATAAAACCGTATTTTATGGATTGTGCATATCGACTTTATAATTCTTTTAAAGTCTGATGCCAGAGAAGAAAAGTACTTAATAGTTGAAAGAGCTACAAACATTTACTGTTTACTATTATTCTATGTTGGTGAACAGAATTTTATCCGTGCCACATTTTATGCTACAGAACATTGATTCACATTTTATGAGGAACAATTACACTCAAAAACATTTTCTCCCTGCAAAGATGACTGTATAAAAAGTAATACCCTGAAAACAAATCAGCTTTGAGGAACTCCACATCAGCTACTGAAAGTTGTTCTTGCTACTAAGAGAGCAGAAGACTCTGTCACTCAACTTTTCTTGATAAAATATTCGACTTGGTATTTTGATCTTAATGTATATTAAATGTGGACAATTAAAGAATATTCACAGATCAGAAGTAGAGGGGCCGGAGCGATAGCACAGTGGTACACATGTACACTTGTACGGCAGACCTGGGACAGACCAGGGTTTGATCTTGGGCATCCCATATGGTCCCTCGAGCCTGCCAGGAGCGATTTCTGAGCACCAAGTTAGGAGTAACCCCTGAGTGCTACCGGGTGTGGCCTAAAAACAAACAAGTTCCCGAAGATCCCCCACAAAACCCAAACATATTAGAAACAGAAAAGCAATGGACCCAAATGTTTCTTATTTGGTCATTGCTAGGAACTGGTTTGTAATCCATCTCCTATAACTGGCTACAATTTTTATACTGCAGAATGCGAGCCCTTTCACCATCACAGTGAGCTCATTATATTTTATACCTAATAAAATTAAGGGATTAAAGCATAATGTTAGTAATCACAGCAGTGGGAGTCCCTGACTTCCTCTCATATTCTGCACCTATAGTCAGGAAATCCCAAGTCTGAAAGCACAGGATAAGGACATAAAAGAAGCGAGTCAGAAAGGAGTTCTCTCCAACCACCAACCTTGCTGACCCCTTGACCTACATTACTTCCAGTTTCCAGAACTATAAGAAAGGGTTTGTTTCCAATTTTTTGATCTGTGATTGTGGTTGTGGGAACCTGAGTAGACTATATAGTTATCAAAACCCACTCCTCAATTCACCCACTCAAATCTGGGAATCTGACAGCAAGGTGTGTGTGTGTGTGTGTGTGTGTGTGTGTGTGTGTGTGTATGTGTGTGTGTGTGTGTGTGTTCAGTAAGTCGAAACAGGGAGACAGGTTTGAATGTGGTGAGGGAAGCACTCAGCATGCTGAGATTTTTCCAATACTTCTCAGAGTGCCAAACATGTTAGTGTTTCTTGGAACTGGTCTCAAATTTCACTATACCATAAGTCTTTTCCATCTATCCTCTGGTCCCAGGGGAGTATTTCATGTTTTCTTTCTTCCTATACATCTATACTTATAAGACGCAAAGGTTAGGGTATCATAGAGCCAACCCCCAAACTCCCACATCAATAGACAATAGCCTAAACTCATGATTATTTTTATCCCATCAGAGATGCCAAAACATCATTATTCTTTAATGATGTCATTTTGACATTAAAAAAATTGGAGAGTAGTTGTACAGCAGGTAAGTTGCTTGCCTTGCATAGTACTGACCTAGATTCAATCTTCAGGACTAAATACCTATGGTCCTGCAGCTCTGCTAGGAGTAATGCCTGAGCACAAAGTCAGGAGTAATCGCTGAGCATGTCAGGTATGATTCCCCAAAGAGGGGTCACACCTTATAGTTCTTGGGAGCTAATAAAGTGACACATGTTGCCACTGGTAGTGAAGATATGATTATGCAGGGATTGAACTTAGAACCTCAGATGCTAGTGCTCTACTGTTCTGAGTCACTTCTCTGAGCCCTGAAAAGTCATTACTCATTATCTTTATAACCATATAATCTGGTTAAATCCATAAGTAAAACAGCATAGAGCAAGCAATGGTCTCAGTTGTTGCTACGGTTGTGGCTGTGGTAGAGTTGAGATCACACTTGAGAGATCAGGAAGGAACCCTGAGAGTGATGGGGATCCACAGTCAGGGATGTGTAGCTTCACACAGGCAAGTAAGAACTCTACCACTGAGTCAAACCCCTCTACCCCAAGGTTCTCCTCTTTTAACAATATTGCCCAATTTTCATGCAACTTGACTTAAAGCCAAATAGAAAACTAAAGTATAGGAAACTATAGGAGTATAGTTTCAACTATTTCCTTGTTGATCAAAGACATCTATGAAGTCACTGTGAGGGGCACCATGAAATAAAGCCACTGTTGTGTATATAAATATTATTATGTTACT
>PVKC010050506.1:0-10563 GCA_004027635.1 Crocidura indochinensis
AGGGCACAAGTTAAGTGGCCTAGTGGACTCCCAGGCCTTTTAAGTCCTGAAAAAGAACAACAGAGATACCTCTACCATGGTAGTGAGTAAAGAAAATGACATGTGAGACTCAATCAGGAAATGTCCATCTGCAAAGCAAAAACAATTATTACCAAACACCAAAACAACTAGCTCTATGATCTTGGATGCCCAGAAACTGTAGGCAGTATATGTCCTCTTTCTAGAAAATCCAATCTATAGTGTATTGTTAAGGAAGGTCAAGATGACAATAGAACTGTCAATTCAGGCTATTGAAAACTTGAATGTAATTTTAATTAGCTCCCAAATAAAGCATTCATATGATTAATGGTTAAAGAATTGGAGATAATATATTTTACTTACAGAAGCAGCAATCAAAATTACTTGGGTGAATCAAGTTGTTTAAATAAAATATACAAAAATAGAAGATAAATAAAATTAAAAGATGTATATGGGGAAATTTACTTGGGTGAGGTAAACTAGGCAAAACAACAAAACAAAAAAGACCAATAGAGTGAGTAGAACCAGCCGCAGAGCAGCTGGTTCAGGTACCATAGCTGCTCTGCCTAAGACACTATGTCTAAAGGACTGGAGAGGTAATACGGTGGGTAAGATGTTTGTCTTCCAACTTCGATATCCAGCATCACATACAGTTATTTCTCTGAGCAGCAAAGAACCCTGATCACTGAGACATAAGCAAGACTTTCAGGATATGACCCAAAATCTTTAAAAACAAAAATAAATTAAAACATCCTAATTTTGATTCCCTTGCGTTATGGCTTACTCTCTTCTTGAACTATGAAAAAGGAAATATGAAAGATATCATTTTTATTCCTGTTACAGTAATCCTTCTAATAATCCTAACACTGCACTAAAGTTACTCAACCCACGAAGGAAGTGTTATCGTTAATGGGTGGACAAGACTGGGAAAGAACTATTCACATTACCTATGATTCTATTGTGATATATTCTAATTATTTCTAATTTTTAATTAGTAATATCTGTGGGGAATTGGGCATGTAAATAAAAACAGCATTATCAAGTGTCATACATGAAATTAGCCATTTCTCACAGGATTACTGGACACCGCCTCAAAGAAAGGAAAGCCAAGTGTTGCTATCTGTAGAGCATTTAGAATAGTATCATTCATAGACTAACTATTCTACATATTATTATGATGATACTGAAACTCCAACATTTTTATACTTTTATTTGAGGAAAATATTTTATAAAACTGTATCTAAAACTTAAAGGACACCATAAGTCATCAGTTAAGAATATACTAGTTCTTAGTGAATGTTAGTATAAACTATTGGCTCAAAATTCACATCAAAATACCAATATTCTTTGATACTTTATTTTTTGTTTTGTTTTGTTTTTGGGTCATACCTGGCAGCGCTCAGGGATTCCTCCTGGCACTACGCTCAGAAATCACTCCTCGCAGGCTTGGGGGAACATATGGGATGCCAGGATTCGAACCAATGACCTTCTGCATGAAAGGCAAATGCCTTACCTCCATGCTATCTCTCCGGTCCCTGATACTTTATTTATACTTAGTTATGTTTATAATTTATTTCTACTTAGTTATTTGAACATTATTTAATCAATGGTTAAATAAAATTAATAAATAAATCAATAAAATTAATCAATGGTTAAATAAATTTAAAATCAGAGAAGTTAAAAAATATCAGAGAAGTTACTTCCTTAAATAAAGAATTGGCTTCTTTTTATTTATTATTTTTATTGAGGCACTGTGATTACAATGCTGTTCATTATCATCTTCATGCTTACATTCCTTAGATTGTACACCCACTAAATGTGTGCCCATTTCTCCCCACTAAGAACTACTGAGATTCTACAGAAGTGTTCAAGTTAGTGTATCTTTTACAGGCATAAGCCACACATAGATGACACAGAGATAAGTCTAAGACAAAAGCAAAGTGTCTCTTAGAAAAGTTTTATCTAAATAAATATGAGGCCCCAAAATGATATTTTATGGTAAGTTATAATTGGCAAGTATTAAGATGTTGGAGTTCGGTAGAAACAGCGTGAAATTGTAATTAAAAACAAACTCAAAGACCTTGGAGTGAGATAAAGTAGAGAATATGTCTATCATGCATAATATCTTCCCCCCCATGCATAATACCTTATCTGGGGACTCATAATCCCCCAAATACCTACAGGTAAATCACTGTCCACTGGCAGGGCCTGAGGAGACTGCTTTACTGACCTGGACATAAAACATTCAAGCCTGCACTGTCAGCCTCATGTCACAAGAAGTGGCTCAAGAAGTTCAGCTAAGATTTCCTCTATGAAAATAAGTAAGATTACAAACTCAGAAACTTGTCTGACAGATTCTTACAATAGGAAAACAGGCTGTGCTGTCCATAGACTTGCACTACATTTAGGGCTTTATTTCTGGTTTCTACTGCCACCATTACAGCCCAACTAAAGTCCTGTTTGTAATCATGGTGTTTAAATAAAGATATTATTAAAAAGAAAACAAATGAAATAATAACACTTCTAAACTTTGTCATAGATTTGTAATTTTTATATTCTACTTTAGGATAATTAGTCTACTCTAAGCAGTATCACCTCCATTGATTTTATTTCTACGATTCTATTAGAATTACATTCCTGAATGTAAAAAAGTGTAAATGTAAATTAATGTAAATAAAGCTAATGTTTGAAAAAAACAAAGAGAATTATATTGGCTGTATTATTCAGATGGCC
The DNA here is from genome assembly GCA_004027635.1 of Crocidura indochinensis. NCBI lineage: Eukaryota > Metazoa > Chordata > Mammalia > Eulipotyphla > Soricidae > Crocidura > Crocidura indochinensis. The sequence continues at coordinate 2,752 of PVKC010050506.1, forward strand.
ATTACTATCTTGGGGAAAGTTCCTTTTAGTTCTATTTTGTTATAGGTCTTTATTTTTATTATCAAGAATGGAATTTAGATAATGTCAAAAGTTTTATCGGGGAATGCAGAAAAATACAGGCAGAGTAAGGGGAATGGGGAACTTGGTGGCAAGAAAGTTGCACTGGCTAAGGGTTCTCCTATACCTTTGATTGTAAACATTTTAACCCAAGGAGGGGGGTGGGGCAGGCAGAGATGTAGCTCATAAATAGATGCAATAGCCAGTGAGTGGTTAGGTCATCTGCTTTGCAAGCAGCTAATCCTAGCTTGATTCCCAGCATCCGATAAGGTCCCCCATTCCACCAGGAGTGATTCCTGAGCACAGAGCAGGCGTAACTCCCGAGCACCATTGAGTGTTGCCCCCCAAAAGCAGACACACACACACATACCCAGAAATAGAGCACATTCTTTGTATGTATGAGACCCTAGGTTCAAACACCAGCACCACATATAACAAACAGAATCCCTAAAAGACATCAACACTAATTCACTATTTAAAGAAAAATTGCAAAACACCTGAATCCACTTCCTCCTCAAATAGAGCTCTCTAAGTCTCAAATATTAACTACATTAATAGTCAGCATATTTGTGATTTTAACCAAGTAGAACAAAAGTTGTAGAAACCTGTAACCTAGTGTTGTGGGAGTCTCTGAATTCTGAGAAGAGAAAGCACAGTTTTTTTAATTTTGTAATGTTCTGTAATCTCCTGGATCAGATACAATATCCAGGATCCAGCAAGTAATGTTAGAAATAAGTTAATTTGTAGCACTATTGCAGAATGGCTTAGTGTAGGGGGAAACCTAGATGTGTATAGTGATGCATAAAGAAAGACCAAGTTTAAACTCGATTTAATTGAGATATACTTTAATTCAGCACATGGTCATTCTTCGAGAATATGCCATTTACAATAGAGAATAATCTGTGCACAACTTCTTGATTAGGAAGGGAGTTCTATGCATGCTGGGCCCATGTCATCTATTAATTTCTCAAGATAATCCTCTTCCCATTTATAATAAGGCTATTGTATTTTTTTTGCTTTATTTTGTTTCATTAACTTTTATCTGAATAGAGTGCTATTTTCTTCCATTTGGTGGCTATCCTTTAATTTTAGATCATGTTTCTTTTACCATATAGACACTTTTTTAACCTGCTCTATACCATTTGTGATATATCTTTTTTACTAATGAAATTATGTCATCAATATATCTTTAAGTTTCAAATGGATGAACATTCTGCCCACATTGTCTCAATGTATACAATAATATCTGCTCTGATCTTGAGATCTTTGATCCTCTTTGAATTAACTTTTGTATAAGGTGATTGTGGCAGGTACATTCATGTTCAATGGTTTCATCTTGATTTTATGTTCTCAATGCTGCTGAGTCGGCACAATACATGTCTAGCTATAGCAATCTTTCACATCCCCAATATAGCCAAAGACCTGACCACTGTTGCCCCTTTCAACCCCTTCTCTTTCTTTTCCTTCCAGCCTTGATTCCTTTTCTTCTGTCCTATTTCCCCATATTCTCTTGGGTTATGGGTGATCTAGAAATAAGCACCTTAATGTATTATATTTCCTGATATATACCACAGTAAGTCAGATCATCTGTATTTGTCTTTCTTATCCTGACTTACTTCACTCAGCATGGTATCTTTCAATTCCAATGAGATCACAGGAAATTGCATGATTACATCATTCCTTGCAGCCATGTAGCATTTACTGTGTGCATATACCACATCTTCATAAGCTATCAATTCATCTTTCTTTGAACAGCTATATTGATTACATATTTTAGCTATTGTACTCATTGTGGCAATGACTAATGGTTTGCATGTTTTGTTTTTGTTTTTTGTTTTGTGGTTTTGGGTCACACAGGCTAGTGATCAGGGGTTATTCCTGCCTCCATGTTTAGAAATTGCTCCTGGCAGGCATATGGGATGGCAGGATTTGAATCAATGACCTTCTGCACAAAAGCCAAACGTCTTACCTCCAAGCAATCTCTTTGGCCCCTTGCATGGGTTTTTTTGAATGAATGTTTATGGTCCCCGGGAATAGATACCAAAAAGTAGAACATTTGGTCCACTTAGTAGCTCTACTCCTAGGTTGCAGAAGACTCCCATACAGTTTTCCACCGAAGATTCCCATTAGCAGTGTTATCAGAGTTTTATTTTCACCACATTCCCACCAGCACAGACTATTTCTACTATTTTAATATATGCCTTTCAAAAATGTGAGTTTATAGATCACTGTTGTCTTGATTTTAATTTTCCTAGTGATCAATGATGTTGAGCACTTTTTCATTTGCTTATTGGCAACATATTTTATTCTTTACTGTTTCCTCTAAGAAGTAAATGGTCATTTCCTCTTGACATTTGTATAAGGTTTTAAATTTGTTTTCGTGAATTTTTTAGTACTTTATATATCCTTCATATTAATTCCTTATCTGAAATGTTGTATAAGAATATTTTTCCCATTCAGTTAGCAGACTTTTAATTTTAGACGGTCTTCCTTGCAGAAACTCTGATTTAATTTAATTCCATTTGTTAATTTTTGAGTTGTTGCTTTTGCTAATGATATTAGATAATTAAATATCCTTTTAAAAGTATTTGTTGGTATTTTTTTTTTTTTTTGCTTTTTTGGGTGACACCCAGCAGTGCTCAGTGGTTACTCCTGGCTCTATGCTCAGAAACTGCTCCTGGCAGACTTAGGGGACCATGTTGGATGCCGGGATTTATACCCCTGTCCTTATGCATGCAAGGCAAAACCCTGCCTCCATGCTATCACAACAAACATTCAGAATCCAAGGAAACCAAGCAATCGCATGATGAACACTCTTATTTCTGCTCAACCAAGTTCATGTATGTGCCACTAGTCTCTTGCTATTTTCGTTTTCCTCAACTAAAGTTATCAAAGGCAGCACTCCAAGACTGAAAGGCATTGAAGAAATTCTTAGCTTTGCTGCAGGCCCAGAGAGAGTCACTGACTTGAGGCACAGGATTGAAAACTTCTTCCAGAAGTTTGGCTCTCATGCTAACCAGGGCCCTCTGCACTTTGGAGAAATCTACTGGAGGAAAGCAGTATCAGAAATCTTCCAAAGTGAGCAGCTGACAGAAGTAAAACAGCAGTCATTTGAAGTGCTAGAAAATCGTGTAAGAGGCAGCTACAGTGGCTTGGGTTTGAGAGCTGCTACAGGGCTAGATGTGGCATCTTCTCATTCTAACATACATAGCCTCTCAGAATACAACCTTCAACACCCTGCAGACCTGATACACTTATCTATAAACCAGACCGATGGCCCTCTGGAAGCAAATAGCATCATGAAGATATCAGATGTGAAAAAGAGAATTCAAGATCTATGGAAAGCCCTGGTTAGTGAGAACTTTATTTTTAATTTTAGCAACACACAAGAGGTCATGGCCATGAGCAAATTGGAAACCATGTATAATTGCTGGACTTGGGATATAAGGAATAATGTAGTAGGCTAGCCGAACCAGTTAATGAATGAAATTCAGAATGAAAATTTACAGAGTCTTTGGCCAAGCATGCTAAAGACTGAAGTTTCACAAAATTATGAACTCATCAGACAAAAAATGGAAAAATATTTTGAGGCTGAACCATAATGCAAAACATTAATTCAGTGGAAAGCAAACTTTGAAAATAAGATAAGAATATTAAAGGAGGCATTTATTACAGAAGTCAAAAGAAAAGTTCAAGCAATGATCCATATAAAAAAGCATCTAGTAAAATTGGATGGCACAAAATTAAGTTATGAAAAGAAAATAGTGAAAAAAATCAACAGATAGCTTTAACTGTCAAGGGCCAAGAACTAAGTACTGAAGTGCTTTATCAAGTATGTGATCAACTTTGGAAAAACTGGGTCTGTGATATAACCTCAAATTATCAACCTATTCCAGAGCCCAATATTGATAAGGATATTGAAGTTATACTTTTGTGTCACTTTAACAAAGAGAATAGCATAGTAACAAAATTAACAAAAATATTAATAACTATTAATATTTTATTTATATAATATAATAAAATATTACTTAAAAAGAAAAAAACTTTACAAATATAAAATGACAAGCATGTCTAAATGAACAAGAAATATTTCTATACTCTAAAGTTAGAGGTAAAAGATTAGGAGTCCATAAATATGACTACAAGATTGCATTTTTATGACTGTATAAAACTATTAACAAAATTCAGAAGCAGCAGCATAATTACAATTCCAATTATTTCCATGAAATATTAATAATAATAGAAGAGGAGGTGAAATCTACACTCACACAGGAAAGATACACATTTAAAACTCAATATAAAATTGATTTGTCTTTGAGTTTATTCAAAAGAACTTCAAAGACTTTTAGGGAGATGCACAGAACATTCAAGGAAGCAAATGATTCTTAGACTATCTGGAAAGAAAGAAAGATGAGTTCTTTATGAGTTTTAAGATATCTTGTGAAGGAACAACTGATATTAAGACCTCGGTTGATTTTCTGTGGAACAAAATCACTCCTACTATCTCTACAACCTCGTGGAGAAATTTGGTTTGTCAATTGGCAGCACACATTCGAAAAACTTGCTCTGAATTCAATGTAAACAGGTCAAGCCTGGAGAAATATATCCTCATCTCTCTGACAGAAGAAAAATATTTTGAGAATTACTGGCGATATATACATGATCCACAATCTTTTTTTTAAGTTTCATCCTGAGATATGTTTAAAATGTATTTACAGGTGAAAAAAGTGAGAAAATAAAGTCTTTTTTAAAACAAAACTTAGAAAACATCAAGCAAATAATCCACTCAGCTATTCATGAGTTCACAGAAATTGCAAAAAATTAAAACAGCAATGAGACAGCATCCAAGTGGTTAAATGTGTTCTGTGATAAACTAGGGAGTGACTTTGCCTTCTCAAGAAATGATCTAATAAGCATTGAACATCAGGAGATAAAAGTTATTTATTTTCTGAAAGATGCCATGAGTGGTGCTTTGGATCCTGCAATGAAATATATGGAACAGTCATGTTTAATATGAGTAAAGAAAAAGAGACATTTGCATTCAGTGAAATTCTTTCTGAACATCTCTGTGGTTGCTGGGTGCAGTGTCCTTTCTGTAATGCATTTTGTACAAACACAATCCCCAATCATGATGGAGACCATGGAGTGCCCTTCCACCACCCAGAGGTTGTCACTGAGACAAAAATGGCATAAAACAGATCACTTTTGTGTTGACTGCTATACGACTTCAATAGCAAGTGACGGTAGTATTTATTTTAATGAGAATAAAAGAATTCCATATAAGACCTATAGAGATGCAGGAGGGATTTATGCCACATGGAAATTCACTCCAGACTTTTCTATCTAATCATACTGAAAATGGTTTCTCTGTCACTTCAGATCACAGCTAGAAGAAAGATATCATTTAAAAATTTGAAAGTCAGGGTCAAATTCCTAACGCATGGTACACTATCACAAAAAAAAAGATTGTAATAGATTAGTAATGAAAACAGTAATACTCAGTATCTCAAGAGTTTATGCAGTGTCTCAAATTTTACAGTCACCCATCAAATTCCAAATAACTTCACCTCATGATTGTGATCTCGGGAGCTAGAAAAATAGTATAGTAGGTAGGAAGCTTATGTTGAACCTAGACAACCTGGATTCAATGCTTGCTGTATCATTATGCTTCCCCAAATTCCACCAGCAGTGATACCTGAGTGCAAAGCCAGGACTCAAAACAAAACCCTGCATTGCCTAATACCTGTCTCACACCACTATATCCCTGAAAACTCCAGTTATGATTTCTTTTTTTTTTTTTTTTTGGTTTTTGGGTCACACCCGGCAGTGCTCAGGGGTTACTCCTGGCTCCATGATCAGAAATTGCTCCTGGCAGGCACAGGGGACCATATGCGGCACCGGGATTCGAACCAATGACCTTTTGCATGAAAGGCAAATGCCTTACCTCCATGCTATCTCCCGGACCCCAGTTATGATTTCTTATTTTTTGATTATTTTTATTTAATGAATTCATAATGCTCCATAAGTAAAAAACTATGAAACATTAAAATTAGTTTTCAAATAAAATTGCTAAAGAAGGGGCCCGGGAGATAGCATGGATGTAAGGCGTTTGCCTTTCATGCAAAAGGTCATCAGTTTGAATCCCGGAGCCCAATATGGTCCCCCATGCCTGCCAGGAGCAATTTCTGAGCATAGAGCCAGGAATAACCCCTGAGCACTGCCGGGTGTGAACCCCCACCCAAAAAAATGCTAAAGAAAAAATGTTTGATAAACTCTGTCTATTTAAACAATATGATCTTTGAGAAAGACTAAAATAGTGCTCAAGAGATCCAAAATAATCTATTAAGAATTATATATTATTTAAAAGATAACTATTTAGGGAGGTCATTGCCATGAAAGTAAAAAAGAGAGAAAGCCTCTCAGCAAGACAAGCTTAGGATAAGGAGGTTGCAATGTAATTTATAAGGACAAGTAAGCCAGGACTCCTCAGAATCTATGGAAACGTGAGAAATTAAATTAATAGCTATTGGGGCCCAGAGAGATAGCACAGCGGTAGTGAGTTTGCCTTGCATGTGGCCACAGTTCTATTCCCAGCATCCTATATGGTTCCCCCAGCCTGCCGGGTAATTTCTGAGTTCAGAGCCTGGAGTGAGCACCACTGGTGTGTGGCCCAAGAATCAATCAGTCAACTTAATAAAATTAATAGCTATTTAGATTCACATGATTAGTAAGAATAGTCAGTGGAACCAGGAAAGGATCATTATATTAAAGATTGCCAAATTGCAAGATCTGCAGGCTATAATTTACATGGTCAATGTATTGTGTTTCTAAGATTTACTAAAAATAGAGAAAAAAAGAAATACAAAAAGTGGAATTCACTATATCAAACATTGCAACATTTTTTAGAATATTATCCCAAGTGCAATAGAAAAGAAAGTTCTAAGATCTATAGAGTTGGGATTTTGAGGGTAATGGATTGTAAGAAAAGATCAGTCACACACAATATATGAATTAATTAAATAAAGAGGAAACTCTTCCTAGAGAAATTTTGAAATACCTCTTTCAGAGAGGATATAAATATGAGAGTCTATTATATAGATCATTTTATGAGCTCAATGTTTGCATCTCTCCCATCAACACATCAATCATTCATTCAAGTCGTTAACACCCAAATTAATTTAAAAAGAAAGGAAAACGATCTCAGTAAAAGTAGTTCTTTTTTTGTTTGTTTGTTTTGTTTTTTTGTTTTTGTTTTTGGGCCACACCCAGTGACGCTCAGGGGTTACTCCTGGCTATTCGCTCAGAAGTTGCTCCTGGCAGGCACGGGGGACCATATGGGGAACCGGGGAATCGAACCGCGGTCTGTCCTAGGTTAGCACAAGGCAAGGCAGGCACCTTACCTCCAGCGCCACCACCCGGCCCCAGTAAAAGTAGTTCTTAAGGACAGTCCAACAGTCCTTTGTAAAGGATTATTAAGATTTTAAAAAGATTCACAACAGGGTATGAAGAAGGTATGAAGAAAATTCAGAGGTTTAGAGCCCAGGCCTGGAATGCAGAGGGCACAAGTTAAGTGGCCTAGTGGACTCCCAGGCCTTTTAAGTCCTGAAAAAGAACAACAGAGATACCTCTACCATGGTAGTGAGTAAAGAAAATGACATGTGAGACTCAATCAGGAAATGTCCATCTGCAAAGCAAAAACAATTATTACCAAACACCAAAACAACTAGCTCTATGATCTTGGATGCCCAGAAACTG
>PVKC010050507.1:0-10567 GCA_004027635.1 Crocidura indochinensis
CTCAGGGGTTACTCCTGGCTATTCACTCAGAAGTCGCTCCTGGCAGGCACGGGGGACCATATGGGGAACCGGGGGATCGAACCGTGGTCCATCCTAGATTAGCACAGGCACCTTACCTCCAGCGCCACCGCCCGACCCCCAAAAGGAGCAATTCTAATTGCCAGAGGAAAAATCTCATTGCTGGGGCTGAGTGATAGCACAACTGTAGGGTATTTGCCTTGCACGTGGCTGAACTAGAACAGACCCGGGTTCGATCCCCAGCATCCCATATAGTCTCCTGAGCCTCCCAGGAGTGATTTCTGAGTGCAGAGCTAGGAGGAACCCCTGACTGCCGGTGGATGTGGCCCAAAAAAACAAAACAAAAAATATCATTGCACCTCCGTCATAGAGGGGCACAGAGGTGATGTTTGGGGGCAATTTCATCCCAAGGGGCTTCAGATTCTTGTCTGTGCATCTCAGGCAGTAACCCATGGGGTTCCTTCATGCAGTTACATAGTTTGTGGCAGATGCCAGAGAGACCAGCTCAGAAGAACAGATCAGGGAGGGATGCACCCTGGGCCCAGGGGTTCCCTCAAGTCCAGGGGACTATATGGCCCAGGATGGACAGAAAGGAACTGGTGCCAAGAACTATATTCTGAGAAGGCCCCCAGACTTCAACCAGTGCCACCTGCATGAATCCTCAGAAAGTGCTCCATAAATCTCATAGAAAAACATCTTGCTGCCTATATGGGTACCCCCATTAACCTGTGAACACCCCAGTTCTGGGCAGTGGCTCCATACAGGGGAATCTATATCATAGGTCAGCAGAGATACTGTCTGTTTGTTTGCTTGTTCATTTTTCTTGGGGTCACACCGCAGCATTCAGGAGTTACTCCTGGCCTTGTGCTTACAAATTGCTCCTGGCAGCCTCGGGGACCATATGGGATGCTGGGATAGAACCCAGGTCTGTTCCAGGTCGACTGCATGCAAGGCAAATGCCCTGCTACTGTACTATCTCTCCGGCTCTGGTCCTTTCTCTTTGGATATTTCCACCACACACTTCAACATATTTGTGATTTTCTTCTACCATGATATTCATTATTTATGGAAATCTTGAGGGTCATCTCAAGGGAAAAATTTCAGCCAAAACTGTTCATACAGGGGCCAGAGAGCTAGCACAGTGGTAGGGCATTTGACTCGCAAGCAGCCGATCCAGGACAGATGGTGGTTTGAATCCCAGCATCCCATATGGTCCCCTGTGCCTGCAAGGAGCCATTTCTGAGCATAGAGCCAGGAGCAACCCCTGAATGCTGCCAGGTGTGATTCAAAAACAAAACAAAACAAAACAAAACAAACAGACCAAAAATCCAACTAGCTGTGGGACCCACTTTCCCTGATAGGATTCACTGGGAAGCTAAATAAAAAAGGTGTGTCGGGAAGATTTTTGTTTGTTTCTTTGGGGGAGACCCACCTGGTTATATTGGAGTGATACTCTCAGCTCTATGCTTGGAGGAGGGGGAATTGGTGCAGAAACCACTCCTGACAGTGGGGGTCAAATCCACTCCCCCCTGCTCTGTCCAAAGAGATGTTTAAAATCCGTTCCCTGCTGGCTTTGCAATTCTGAGGATAGACCCCACTGGCCATCAACAGGGTACTGGGAAAATTCACGACCCAGCCTCGATGCCTGGCAGGAATTGATGGGGTGTCTGCTCCTCCACGCTGCGACATCTGTATGAACTTGCCTGCACAAAAGAGCAAGGGGTGCAAGGCGTGCGGGGAGGTGCCGCTATCCACGCAGTGCACGAGTCGTGTCTAACCAGCTGGTCTATTTTTTTTAATCTCAATTGGTTCCTTCCCTGCCTTTTGTGGGTGCTGCATGGCCCCTGCACCACGTGAGCCGGCGCCCCCAAACCCCAACCTTTGTGGACCCCTGGCTCTCTCCCCTTTAGAAATTTTATTTATTATCTGTGGGGAAGTGTATTGTTCGAGATTCTGGTTTCTATTTCTCTGCTGGCTTTGACAGATACGCCAAGGGAAAGGGGGGCTGCGGGGAGAGCATTTGGTTTTGTTTTATGAGATGCCTCCGAGGCTCCTTTGGCTTGCAGAGGCCTTTGGGGCTGGAGGATGGAGGGAGGGAAAAAGGCCACAGGGATGCCCTGAATGCCGAGGTAGGCAGTGACTTGAACCAAGTAGTGAGGTGACCTTTGGTTCTGGCCTCAACCTCTCACTTCTTCCCTGTGTGACCTGGGCCTAGTTACTTAGCATCTCTGAGTTTCAATTTTTCTCCTTTGCGAAACACAGTGGGGCCAGAGAGATTGCACAATGGGTAGGGCATTTGCTTCACACGTGGCTGACCCCGATTTGATCCCCAGCATCCCATTCTGTCCCTGAGCACCTCCAGGAGTAACTCCTGAGTGCAGAACCAGGGGTAAGCCCCAAGCACCATCAGGTGTGACTGAAAAACAAACAAACAAAAACCATGTTTATATCAGCAGGTGTGGGATGTGGAGGCAGCAGCTCCATGCCTGCAGAGCTAGGAGACTTTTGGGGGGAGGGTGCCCAACTTGGCAGTACTCAAGGGTTACTCCCAGCTCTGTACTCTGAAACTTCCCCCAGAGGTGTTCCTGGGCCACGTGGTTCCAGGACTCGAACCCAACTCTGGTCGCAAGTGTGCAACCTCTTCAGTTCTGGCCAAATAAAGGGCCTTTTCTGTGGCTATGAAACATCATGGCATGTATGCCCTCTCCAGGGCTGTGACAGATCTTTTATATTTATTAAGCAATTTTTTGGGGGTCACACCCGGCAGTGTTCAGGGGTTACTCCTGGCTCCATGCTCAGAAATTGCTCCTGGCAGGCACGGGGGACCATATGGTGCACCGGGATTCGAACCGATGACCTTTTGCATGAAAGGCAAACGCCTTACCTCCATGCTCAGATCTTTTATATTTATTTATTTATTTGTTGGTTTGGTTTGATTTGGGGGCCACACCCAGCAGCGTTCAGGGGTTACTCCTGGCTTTGTGCTCAGAAATTGCTCTTGGTAGACTCAGGGGAACCATATGGGATCCTGGGGATCAAACTCAGGTTTTGTTGTGCAAGCCAAGTTGCCTACCACTGTGCTATCATTCTGGTCCCTGTAGCAGATCTTCTAATGTCCACCCACTTCTCTTCTCCAGGAGGACAATTCAGATCCTTACTAATGGACCCCAACCTGTCTCCAAAGCAAAAGGATTTTCAAAATCAGTCCAAACCAGTATTCTTGTAGTCATTGCCCATTCCTTAGTATCCTGGGGAGCTTTAGAAACAACACTGCCCCAACCCTTACCCTGTCCAAGTTTTGGGAAGAGCCTAGAATCTAAGCTGTGTCCATGTACAGGATCTGGTCCTGACTCTATTCACAGGGAAGTTGCTGCACCCACAAAAAGATACTATTATTGGTTTTTGGGTTGCACCCAGCAGTGTTCAGGATTTTAGCTCTGGTGCTCAGGGATTACAACTAGAGGGCCTTAGGGGCCCATATGGGATGCCAGGAACCAATCCAGTTTGGCCGCATTGCAAGGCAAGCAAGTACCATACCCACTGTACTAATCCCTGCCTGGAGCCAGAGAATGTGATTAAAATACTGCAGCAATGTGTCCATTGTCTTCAGCAATCCCTTCCCATTAGAGCTGTTGCCTAAACCTTCCATCCACCTTCGAGGCTGAAAGGCACCCCTTTAAGTCCTCAAGAGTTCCTGATGGGGGGCCAAAGAGATAGCACAGTAGTAGGTGTTTGCCTTGCATGCGGCCGACCCAGGACAGACCCGGGTTCGATTCCCAGCATCTCACATGGTCTCCTGAGTTTACAGGAACAATTTCTGAGTGCAGAGCCCTGGGCACCACTGGGTGTAGTCCAACAATCAACCAACTAATCAATCAATAAATAAAGTTTATTTTTTAAGAGTTCCTGATGGACAAAGCAACTGTGATTGAGGAATTCTCTGCTCGGCTCATGCTAAAGTTCCTCCATTCCCCTCCAAAATCCAAGCCCTCACCCACCTCTCAGGCAATTTGAAATGCTTCCTGGGGCCTTGAGACAAGAAGCATGTTGCAGTCTGTTTTTTATTTGCATAGCCACCCCCTGCTTTTGGTAGGGAATTCCTCAAACCTGAGGACTGTTTTATTCATCTGCAGGCGTATTCATTAGCCCCTCAGAAGCATTTGCAGAGCAGAACAAGATGCGTCCTACCAGGTTTTACTCGGCGGGGGATTCTGCTTCTCAAATACACCCACAAATCGTCTTCTTTGACATCTGAAGAGCCCTTTCCCAGGAATTGGAGTGATTAGCACAGCAGGTAAGATATTTATTTACCTTGCATACAGCCAACCCTAGGTTAGATCCTTGACATCCCATATGGGTCTTCCGAGCCCCCCAGGAGTGATTCCTGACCACAGAGCCAGGAGGAACCCATGAGCACCACTAGGTGTGGCCCCCAAACCAAAAATAAATAAATAAATAAATAAATAAATAAATAAATAAAGCTAACTTCATTTCTGGGGGCCAACAAGATAGTACAGCAGGTAAGTTATGTGGCTGACTCAGGTTCAATCTCTAGCATCCCTTATAGTTCTCTGAGCATCATCAGCTGGGAGTGATTCCTGGATAAAGAGCCAGAAGTGTTCTGAGCATCACTGAGAGTGTGGCCCCAGGGCCAGAGAGATAGCACAGCAGTAGGGCTTTTGCCTTGCACAAACCAGGACAGATGGTGGTTCAAATCCCAGCATCCCGTATGATCCCTCGAGGCTGCCTGAGCATAGAGCCAGGAGTAACCCCTGAGCACTGTTGGTGTGACCCAAAAACCAATAAAAAAAAGTGTGGCCCCAAAACAAAACAAACAAAAAGAGCTTCCTTTCCCCTCCGCTGAATATGGGCATGCTGATGACTCCTCTACTGATGGGTTGAGATTGCTTTAACTTTCTCCCCGAAACCACGTCTGCTGGGCCCTCAAGGCTTGCATGTTGGGAGGGAGTCAGGCTGTACATGAACCCTCAAAGCACTGGACAAGAACCCTTCTCTTTGCAACCAAACTCTACAAACTCTGAGCTAAGGAGCATCCAGAAAGTCCATTCCCAGCCCTCTAGTCATGCTTGGATCTGCTCAGTCCCAACATCAGACTTTGTGCCCTGTGAGAGCTCAAAGGTAGAAAAGATAACAAGATCCCTGGGCTGTGGAAGCTGCGGGGGTGGCTGGAACATTGCCACACTGTATCTCTCAGTCTCTCTGGCCCGACTCTGCTTCTTGCATAGCATCGGTAATTTCCTGAATTCAGTCAGTGGCCTAAAGTACACGTCCAGGAAATTCTATATGTGATGCCCAGAGCATGCATGAGATTGGAACGATAACACAATAGGAAGGGCATTTGCTTTGCCTAAGTCTCACCCAGGATTGATCCCTGGCATCCATTCCATAAAGTCCCTAGAGCCTGCCAGGAGTAATTTCTAAGCACAGAGCTAACGCGTAACCCTGAACAGTACCGGGTGTGGCCTAAAACCCAAAATAAAATAAAATATAAATGCACACACATAAAAATTACATGTCTGCATGTATATGCATATATAACACAAATTTATATAATTCATATATTATATGTGCATTCTCATATTAATTAAATACACGTGTAAATAAATACATTGCCCATATTACACAACCATACTTCTATTTATCATATACATGAATTAACACGTCATTTACATCTACACATAAAGTACCAATTATAAGTACAGAGTTCTATATGTAAATTATAGACACATAATTTTAAAAATTTTGCCTGTGTATTGTCATCCCCCACTTCTAGATGACTTGCCACCCCCAAAGCCCATGATCAATGTTCAACACCTCTTTCTAGCCCACACCAAATGCACACAACAGATGCACAAAGTCAGTATTTTTTGACTCAACAGGAAAAAGGAAGTGTTTGGGTAGCAGATGCAGCAGCAACAACCATGAGTGAAATGGACCCCTTTGTGCCTTCGAAGCTGAGAGTCCCTAAGACCTACCCCTGCTCCCCAGCCAGTCTCCCCTTTGGAAGATCACTGAGTTTTTTTGAGTAATTGAGGATGGGATCTGGGCCTAGGAACAAGGTAAGAATATCCCAGGATAGAATGTTCCAGGACCTCCTACTTACTCCCTTCCCTCTGTGGCATCTTCCCCCTTATGTGCTCTCCACACCCCACACCCCTTCCCCTCAGCCATGACATGTGTGTTCTGATCTGGCCATAAAAGCTTGGTCAGGAGTTCTGTGCCCTTTGGGTTTCATTTCATTGGATTTTATGATTAAAAGCTCAACATGTGGAATGCAGATAATTTGGTTCTGCATGGGGCTCCCTTTGGCTTTTGCATCTGAGGGAAGCATTTAACGAGGTAACTCACGCAGCGAATCAACTGCGGCTTTGTGGTGGTTCGGCCCTTTGGCAAAGGCCATGACCGGAACCTCAATCCCGAGGGCCACCAGGACAACTTCTCTGGATGTGCCCTGAGCACTCTCCATTCTCTTATCCTGGGCTGTGTAGGAAATTTGGAGGCGGGAGTGGGATTAGAAGATCTTCACTGGTGTGTGTTTTTCAAAATTAGTTTTAAGAGAAACAGTGCCGTGCCAAGGAAGCCAAAGTTTTAAACATTCTTCTTGGAATGGTGGAGATTAAATTGCACATCTTAATACACTCCCAGGGATTATAATACAGCCTGGAAACTCATTCTTTTTCCAAACTCCAGACCCCTCTGGGGCTCTTTCTTGCACTGCCTGGGTCAGGGAACCTGTCCCCACCCCATCTAGTTTGTTCCCATCTCTGACACCCTCAACTTTGCCCTTGGAGCTGGATTGCTCTTAGAAATCCTTAAAAATGATTGTAAGACTCCAGCCTGTGCTTTGGAGCCTGGGTGAGCAGCAGGCATGCCCATGAACCATCACTGTCCCATTTGACCCCATGGGCATGTTTCTACCGATTCTCATAGTCCTGGACTGCTCAGCCACTTATGCGGCCACATAACACCTCTATAATTTTCATACTGACATCCCCATAGGAATGCACCAAATTAGATGTGAAATGATCCTAGAAATCACAGAAGCTCAACAAACAAAACCAATAACAGAAGGTTGAACTAGCAGCTCAAACAGCTCAGAAAAACCTTCAAACAATGCCATAAGGGCCCCATTGTGAGAAATGATAGTTTTCACAACTTTGCTTTTAATTAATATTTTTTTATAATTCCATTACCATTTAGTTGTAACAAGCAATACTGAGTAAATAATTTCTACCTGTCAAGAGGCGGGCTTCGGGGGATGTTGAGTAAATGGAGATTATGGTGGAAAGAATATTCCACTGGTTGTGGGATTGGTGTTGGATATAGAAGATAGAAACTCCGTAAAGCCATGCTATTTAAATTTTTTTTAAATAGTGAATTTAGGGGCCAGAGAGATAACAGAGTGGCAGGGCATTTGACTTGCATGCAGTTGACCTGGGATGGACCAGAGTTGGATCACCAGCATCTCATATGGTCACCAAAGCCTGCCAGAAGCGATTTCTGAGCGTAAAGCCAGGAGTAACCCCTAAGCACTACTGTATATGACCCCAAAAATAGTGAATTTAGAGCTTCTCATTATAGTGGACCCTAGAGATAAGGTCTCCAGGACTACTGCAAGAGACTGCTGGAACAGAAGGAGATCAACAGTCATCTCAAGGAGGTAAGAAAGCAATTAAAAAACTTACCAAGCAGTATGAAAATTCTGAAATGATCTGAAGGCCCTACAAACTGTTGGTGGAGTTCCCAAGCAGTTAGCTGAAGAAAAATTCATTGTTAAAGCCACAAAGAGACCAAGATGTGGCATGGGTTGTCGTTGACTGCTTAACAAACATAAAGAAAAGCCAGGGCAAGCAATAGCACAGTGGTTGAGAGTTTGCCTTGCATGTGGCTGACCGAGGATGGACCTGGTTCAATCCCCATCCTGGGGTTCCATATCGTCCCCCAAGCCAAGAGTGATTTCTGAGCACAGAGCCAGGAGTACCCCTGGGCTTCATCAGGTGACTCAAAAACCAAAAACCTTAAAAAATATTTTTTTAAAAAAATAAGCTGAAGCCATAGCAAGAGTTGCTTTGAATATGACTAACTGTATATAATAAGAGTTTTGCCACTGGTTTTTATCACGTTTCATGAAGATCCTGGAAATGTTTATTATTCTGAGATTGGAGTGCTGTGTGAGCAGATTTGGGAATTAAGAGAGGTGATAGAAATATCTCTTACAAACCCAGAATTCGTCCAATGTGTAGGAATAATTCCTCCAAAAGGCTGTTTGTTATATGGGCCATCAAGTCAAGCACAGGAAAATCACTCTTGGCATGAGCTGTTGTTAGCCAGCTAGATTGCAATTTTTTATTTATTTATTTTTAATAATATTTTTTATTTAAACACTATGATCACAAACATGTTCATAGTTGGGTTTCAGTATAAAAATTACACCCCCCCCTTTGCCAGTGCAACCTTCCCTCCAATCTCCAATGCCCCAATCTCCCTCCTCCCCCACACCCTGCCTGCATTCGAGACATGCATTCTATTTCTCTCACTCGCTACCATTGACATGATAGTTGTTCAAGTAGTTTTTCTCTAACTGCACTCACCACTCTTTGTGGTAAGCTTCATATCGTGGGCTGGGCCTCCCATCCCTCACCTCTATGGTCTCTGGGTATTATTACAATAATGTCTTTTATTTTCCCTAAATCCCACAGATGAGTGAGACTATTATGTGTTTATCTCTCTCCCTCTGACTTATTTTACTCAGCAGAATAGTTTTCTAGATTGCAAATTTTTAAAGATTGTATCTTGTTCTAGTGTAGACAAGTTCATTGATGAAAGTACTTATTTGATCAGAGAAATGTTTAATTATGCCAGAGATCGTCAAACATACACCATTCTTATGGATAAAATAAATTGCTATTGGTGGATGTCGAATTTTCTGAGGGTTCTGATAGAGAGATTCAAAGACCTTTAATGGAGTCGCTAAAGTAAATGGATGGATTTACATGCTACATAGAGTTAAAATGATCATGGCTACAAATAGACCAGATACATTGGATCCTGCTTTGCTTCACCCAGGAAGACTAGATAGAGAATATATATTGATTTGCCAAATGAATAAGTAAGACTAGATATGTTGAAATTCCATGCAGTTCCTGTTACAAAGCATGGTGATATAGATTACAATAGAAGCAATAATGAAACTTTCTTTCGGGGGAGGGGGTATACCAGATGACACGCAGGGGTTACTCCTGGCTCTGCACTCAGAAATTGCTCCTGACAAGTTCAGGGAACCACATGGGATGCCGGGGATGGAACCCGGGTTTGGTCCGGGTCGGCATAATGCAAGGCATAAATGCCCTACCACTATGCTATGTTTCAGGCCCCAATTGTAAAACTTTCTGATGGTTTTCATGAAGCAGACCTGAGAAATGTTTGTAATAAAGCAGGTATATTTGCAATTCGTGCTAATCATGATTTTGTAGCACAGGAAGATATCATGAAAGCAGTCATTCTAAGAAAGCTGATTCTAAGAGACTAGAGTCTAAATTATTCTATATAATTATATGATATAATTTACTATAAGGTTTTTGGTGGATGCATGACAGATGCTGACTTCATGTAAAAATAAAGGAAAATGATGTATGCATTGGCAGTGATTTCATTAAAATGTACTAATAAAATATATATGAATAACATCAAAAATAGTCAGTTTAAAAGCAAAGGGGGCCCGAGCGAGAGCACAGGGGCAGGGATTTGCCTTGCATGTGGCTGACCCAGGATGAATCAGGGTTCCATCTCCAGTGTCCCATATGGTCCTCCAAACCAGGGGCGATATCTGAACACATAACCAGGAGTAACCCCTAAGTGTCACCGGATGTGACCCAAAACCGAAAATAAAATAAAATAAAAGCAAAGACTATAACCCATGGGGAAAGCAAGTGCTGGGGTGAGGTCTTTGAGTTCCCAGAGTTTTAGCCTGGTTTCTGTTGAACAGGGCAGGCACAGAGTTCAACAAGGTGCTTCTAGGCCCCCTATAGACCAAATGCAAGGCCTGGAGTTTCAAGAGTTGAGGTTCTGGATCTAAAATGGGACCAACCAAGTCCAATTCTGCCCTGCTGATCCCCATGGGTCCTCACAACCTCACTGGAAAAAGTTGGCCAAAGCTGTTCTTTCATTTTGTCCACATTTTGGATCACACCTACCTTCTATGCTTAGGGGCTACTCCTGGCTTGGGGCTGGGGGACCATGAAGTGCCAAGCCAACCCCAGGTCTCCTGGATGCCAAGTCTGGCACCCTTTAAGCTGTGTCTCCGGGCCCTAGGAAGGCTCTGCTGTCTTTCTTCCACTCTTGGTGCCATTGAATATGTTCTAGTTCTTTCTCTTCCATGCAGAATAACATTCCTCCCCAGGAAAACTTATTAGCATGGATCCATCTATCCGTGGAGATGATGGTGTAATGCTTGAGGGGGAGGCAAAGAGAGATGCAGAGATGCAGCACCGAGAGGAAAGAGGCACCACTCAGCATTCAGGGAGCTATG